>RJWJ010009250.1:0-51251 GCA_004363605.1 Indri indri
GCATGCTGGCTGGGCACACAACTTTCAATGGTTCCTAAGTTTGTCCTGCTGGAAGGTGACCTTGGAGGATCTGCGCCAAGACAAGCTGCTGAGGCCTTTTCTGGTCCTTGGTTCTTTAGCAAGGGCTGCTCTTTGCAAGGGGACGATTCAGGGCACCGGGCGGAAACTAACGCAGCGCAGACAGAAGCGCTGAGAAGGCGGGTGAGAGGAGGCCAGGGAAGAAAATCCTGGATAATGTGTTTAATTTGATCCGTTCCCTGGAGTCATTAAAATGCATCCTCCCCTGGATTCTAAAATTCTTGAGCTGAAATAATCAGTCCAACAGGCTTTTTTGCTGAAAATAATGGAAGTGTATGTTATGACGCGTTCAAAATCCTCAGGCCTGTTGAAATGCTGCCCTCTAGTGTTTCGGAAGGGAAGCGACCTCTTTGGGAAAAGGCTCAGCCGACCAGATTCCTACCTGAGACACCTCCAACCAACCGAAAGCTAATTCATGCAAGACCAACCCCCAAATGACTCATCTAATGTGAGGGGTTGGGATAAGGGTGCCTAGAATCAAATTCCTACCACGTGATAGAGAAACACAAGGCGTCCCCAACTGAATTAGAGGGAATTATTGACCTCTACAGCATCTTCTGTGGAAGGAGAAGGAAAATACTTTAGAAAACCAACCAATTCCCTCCCTCATTCCCTCCTTCGTTCCCTCCCTCTGTGCCCCTCTTCCATTTGCTGAGCAGCCACCACAGGCATAGCCGTCAGAATGTGGGCTCTGGAATCAGGCAGCCTGGGTTCACTGCCTGGCTTCCTAATTTGCCATTCGTGTGAACTTAGGCAAGTGACTAACTTAAACCGCCTGTACCCCAGCTTTTTAAATCTGTAAAATGGGGATTATGATAGTATTTACCTCATAGGCATGTTCTAACGATGCATGAGATCCTTACAGTACATTTAAAGTACTTAGAACAAGGCCTGTCGAACTGTCAACACTTACTAATAGAAGTTATTATTAATCATTATATCTTTTTCTATGTCTCAGGCTTTGTCCTAGGTCCTAGGAATGTAGCAAGGGAGGACAGACATTGTACCTGCCCATATATTCACAAATCCTGGGCTTCAAGCTATTTGAGATTTTATCCACACTGGAGGGCAAAGAAGAGTAAAGCTCCCAATGTATAAAAAAAAAAAAAAAAATCCAGAAGAAAACGATCCGTGATAGTTCAAGAACCCACTAGGAAATACCAGTGCCAATTTTCCCAGATAGAACCAGGATGCCCACAGGTAAGTCTCTGGATGCCTTGGAGAGTGCTTCTCCTTTTCTCAACCCTTATTCACAAGATACAACTCTTCTTCTAACTCCAGGGCTTGTTCACATCTCTAGCTGAAGGGCAAGATTAGTCTTCAGGAAGGTAGAATATGGAGCTAGTTGACTTGAGCCGTACGTGTCGTTCTCTGGCTGAGATTGTATTCCTGTGCCTGACGGCATTATGGTCTCCTGGAGTCCTCTGCTAGAATGCACGGGCACCTGCACGTGTTTATTATTATTCATTCCTTATACATTATTAGTCATTAACACCAGGTATGAGATTAATTTGTTAAATCCTTCCTAACTTGATAGCTAAAGCCAGGGGAGCTCAGAATGAGTCCATTTTTTAAATAACTTTTTCTAATTTTAAAAATAATAAGTGCTCATTGTAGAAAACATAGCAGAGAAAAATCTAAAGAAGAAAATCATCCCCTCGCCATGAGATAACTAATCTTAACATTTGATTCGTCTTTCCAGCTACATAGTTATAGATGTATCTATAATCAATAGGTTAGCTGGAATTGGATGGATTTTGAGGTCTGGATGAAATAACAAACCCATTTCTCTCCTTGTAGAAGTCCAAAGCCCTCCCCCGAATTTCTGCAGATTGATGAGGAGATTATTTTCTCATAGTCAGCTCTTGGTTCCAGCACCTGCCTCCAGAGATGCCATCTCTGCTCGTTACCGGGTCTACCCCTCCTGCAGCGCCCACACTTGCGCACTGGGAGTGCACGCATGCGCCCACACACGCCCCGCTTGCGTTTGTGCCTGTGGTAAGCTGAAGACCAGGGAGTGGAAGTGTACATTGCAGCTTCAAATAAAAATCAGCCAGAGGCCTTCCTGACAATGTCCTTTGGCCATCCCCATGGCCAGAGGGTCCCCACTGGCCACCGTATGCCCTGCTGTGCTCAGTCTGGGAATGCCTCCAGCTCACTTTCCCTGATCCCGGCCTTGTACAGAGCCCTTCGGCCACTTCTCGCTGTTGCTCAGGCTCCTACCAACTCTCCGCTCTCAGGTCTTCCTTTCTAACTCAAGCGCTTGTGTCAGGTTATTTTCTAAAGCAACGATAGTTTCCCACCCGAGAGGAATATTACTGCTAGTAGTTAAAATAATGACATTTCCACCACTATTCATTTTTTAATACTGTGGATGTCATATGGTTTTGAATCCTTTTAAAAATAAATGAGGCTGTAAACATTTTACCGTGTCAATAAAAATTATTCAAGGAATGTATGTCACATATAATATTTCATCATGAGAATGAGTAAGTGTCTTACACTTACTCATGGGTCAGGAGCACAAAGGACATGAGAGAGGCAGGTCTTGGTGGGCACCAGAGGACTGAGGTCAGTTATTAGGGGACGTGATGTTCCAGTCTCCCGTGGGGAAAGCGGCAACATATTACAAAAAGGGGTGCAGACATAAGAAACACCCTTGGAATATTGCATAATTTAACTTAGGCTCAGCTCTGTTAAGGGATGGGACAAATATTATCTTCAGCATAACTTTTGCTGAAACACTAGAAATTTATCACATTCTGAATGCCACTGAAGCAAAAGATGAGTAGAATAATAAATCCAATTTCTTTAAGGTGATAGTGCATCAATTATGATCTATGTTAATGTGCTGTGTAGTGCACGCAGTTGGAAATGGACACTATTAAGATAGAATTCTGGAAATGGTGATTCTTACCTAGCTTTATACAAATTCTGAGTGCTAAAATCTTCACATTAGCAGAGTCCCTCCTGAATACATATTTATATGATAGTATCCAGCGGGGTTCTTTAACTCAAAGCTTTATGAAGACAACAAAAGGATTGGAATGCAATGTCTGGGCCCCTGCAAGAAGTTAGGCCCACATAAAACTGACAGTAGCTTGCAGTGTGTCCTGATCGTCTTTCTGCCTCGCCCATCGGCACTGCGTGGGAACCCTCCCTGGCATGGGAAAGGCTTTGCAGTGGCCGACCTTTCTCATGCTTCTCTTGCCCTTGCCGTGGGGCTGGGGGTGTGCACTTGCTTCAAGGCCCTATTCAGATCACAGATATTTCAGAAATGTTTGTTTTGTACTTGCTTCAGTTGTATTCTTTAAGCAATTTCTATAAAAGGGTCATAAAAAAAACATTAAAAATTCTTCTTGGTCTGGCACTTAAACTTACTGAATGTCCCATTGCCTCTGTATCCCCTCCTGGCTCTGTCCCCTGTTCTTCCGCTTTGTTTCTATTGGGGATCTGTTTTATGACTCTCAGCCACCCCTATTGACTCCAGTGCTGAGGCCCATCCTTGGATTTCCAAGTCTTTGTCCTGGCACTTGCTTTCAGACCCCCATTGCTCCACATCCACAAGCCGCAAGCCAGTGCCATGCCTTTTCATGCTATTTTGGCTGTCTGTCTCTACGTAACAGCCCACCCAAACTTCATGGCCTAGGACAGCAGCGCCATTGGTTGGTTTGTGAGTCTGCAGATCGAGCAGGTCTGAGCAGCTGTGCTGTCAGCTGGGGCAGCTTGACTGGAGTTGGAGGATCCACTATCAAGATGACCACAATCATGGAGCTGGCAAATTGGTGCTGGCTGGCAGCAGGGACTTGGCTGGGGCGGCCACTGGAGGCTTGAGTCCTCCACGTGGCCTCTCGGTGTGGCAAGGCTGGGACTCTTATGGCACAGCTGTCTCAGGATAGTTGGACTTCTTACATGGAAGCTGGTTTCCTGCAGAGGGCTGAAGTGGAAGCTATCAGGCTTCTTAAAGTCCCAGAACATCTCTTCTACTACATTTTATTGGTCAAAAGAATCACTAGGTCAGCACAGACTCAAAGGGAGGGGATATAGACTCCCCTCTTGAGGGGGTCTCTTGTGAGACAGGAGATACCCTTGTAGCTATCTTTGGAAATACAATATTCCATACGCACCTATCACATTCCCACCATTCCCATACCAGCCCTAACTCCCAGAGCCCAAAACAAAAATGAGAGTCATGAGCCTTTCTATACTCAGAAGTGATTTTGGACAGCAAGACTTTTCTCTGGTAGACTTTGTGGAATATGTTACCAAACTAATTTGTTGGGAAAATGGCTGTGAAAGAGTGTGGTTCTTTGTCTCTCTGGGCTGAGCATTCTGGGTCCATGTTCTTTGGCACCATCTCTCTCCGATGGTTAGCTTTTTCCTTTGCACTGTGGCACCATGGGGGCTGTTTTCAATTCCTCTTTTCAAATAGAACCAATTCCTGTTTGTACACTGAACTAAAAATGGATTTTCCATTGAGCTATGCTATGACTCATAACACCGTCCAGCGTCCACCTGCAGATAGAAGCTCACTGGCCGAGCATGGCTGGCGGACGCCCACAGGGCTGGCAGAGCCCAGGCCTATTAAAACCAAGGCATTCAACTTTTCTCTCAGTGCCAGGGCAGGCAAGTGAGATTCACTTAAAGAGAAAGACCTGAGTGGTATGTTTATATGTGTAGAAGAAGCTACTGTTCCACTAACTGTTGCTGTGTAACAAACTGCCCACAAACTTAGTGGCCTAAACCTATTTTTGTATACTTTATAGGTTATGTAGGTCAGGAATTTAGTCAGGCTTGACTGAGCAATTCTTCACCTTCCCACCCCTCAGCCCTGCGGCATCTACTGAGGTCACTCGGTGGTATTCAGCTGGCAGATGGGCTCGTCTGGAGGGTCCAAGAAGGGGTCACTCACATGTCCGATACCTGGGCAGGGATGGCTGGAAAGCTGGGCTCAGCTGGGACCGTCCACTGGAGCATCTACATGCGTCCTCTCCAGCGTGGCAGTCTCGGGGGAGTTGGACTTGTTACATGGCAGATGCCCCTCTTCTTCTCCCCCAGTGAGTGTTGCCAGAGAACCAGACAAAAGCTGTGTGGCCTCTTCGCATTTAGCCTTAGAAGTCATGTTCTCCTGCTTACTGGAAAGTCGTAGGCCAGTCCAGATTCAAGGGAGGGGAATTAGACACCGTCTAAGGCCCCCTCTGGAGGACTTGTGGGACATCATCAGGCACTGTCACAGCCATCTTTGGAACACGAATGTGCTACCTGCCACTGCTGGTGCGGACCCTGGCAAGACAGAAGCTGTGTGCAGTCTGCCCTCCATTGCCCTTACCCTTATATTCCACCATGGTCCCTGGTGGACTCCCCTTCCCCTGACCCAGATTCTACCTCACTCTCCCAGCATCTCCTGGTGCTTTCTCCCTTACAGACTTACCTATTTTATGTCCCATTTCCTCCTGCCCCCATTAGATGATCGGATGCAGCACTTGGTAGTGGAAAGAGCATTGAACTGCAAAGTCGTGTCCTGATGCTTCCCCTAACGAGCTGTGTTGTCCTAGCAACTCACAACTGTTGCCATTTCCTCACTTACACAGCACTGGGGAAGCAGGCTTCTGGAACAGGAAAAATTAGTCTTTAGCATCAACTCTAATCATTTCTGAATCTAAACTGAGTTGAGAAATAAATGGATGGCAGCAGCAGATCACGATTTAGCCCCACTTAAAGTATTTACTCAGCATCTACCTTAAACAATTCTGGGTCACTACAGACGATGAGGGAAAAAGTGTAAGATAAGATCCTCGCTTTTGAAGAATTTGAATATTCATTGGCAGACATAAATAGGTGAAAAGTCAACAAAAATATGAAGAATAACTGACCATGATTCATTGCAAATAAGTAATCTAGGAAATGTATTCTGGGTTCCTTCCGTAATGTAATAGTTCACTGAAAGTTAAGGTGGTTTTAGAAGTAAGACTCATTTTAAAATGGTTTTGTTTGTTTGTTTGTTAAAGAATGAATTACATGAGGATTTTGGTTACAGTGTCAGGGCTGCACCTGCAGCCACACACCTCCAGGAAAGTGGTGTTATGTGCAGATGTCAATAGAGAAAAAAACTTTTAGGAAATTTTCTTCTCTTCCCCTCCCACTCTGAAGTGAGAGTAAATAAAGATTGTGTCTTCTGGATAGTATGTGGAGACCAGCTGCTTTGGCTGTGCCTGCACTGGCTCTGAGTGTCTGCAACAGAGGGAACTGCAATGTGCAAGCCAGCTGGAGGTTTGCCATCAGAACCCCACTCCTACCCGCTTTACTGTCAACCTAATAACTCAAATAGCAACATGTGTCAGTGGAGGGGAACAGTGACAATCTCCAGTTTATTTACAGGACTGACGTTGGCATCCTTACATTTAATCTAAGAAGGAACAGCTAGCTAGCCATCTGAGCTTGGGTTTTCTTCAATGTAAGTGACAGGCAGTGATATTATAAAGATGGCATGACAAAGGGTGAGTGGGTCATCAGGGCTACCACAGTGCCGGGCACTTAGCAAATGCTCACTGAAGGTTTTGCAATTGTGTGCTGAAGTTCAGACACTTTCTTAGGAAGCCCTGTGGAGACCAACCTTCAGTTGGATAAAAATAGGGTAAGAGAAAACAAAACCTAAGCCAAGTCTAAAGGATCAAGCTATTAAGGAGAAGGAACTAGCGCCACCATCCAAAGTCAGGTCCAGCCAGAGAAAAGCCGACGTCTTCAGGTTGCTCTGACCACCCCAATTCCTGGCCATCTGCACCCACTGCGGGCTCACGCTGCAGTGTGTCCCAGCTGGGCAATGATGGATATTTGTGGGATCTAAGACAAGACAGTGCCACAAGAGAGATCTTGGTTCTCCTACCAGGACTGAGTCACATAGGAGGGGACGAGATGCCACAGAGAGGACATAGAGCCTTGCTTTGAAATTACCTGACTGTGAGGCCGAAGCAGCACATTCCAGGTTACCTTGCCGGGCCTCATTTTCCTCACCTCCAACAGTGGATTTCAAGGTAAAAGAGGAGGAAGGTGTTGAATTAGATGGCCTTTAAAACCCTTCAGGCTTATTCATTATTTAACAAAATTAAGAGGAATATTCAGGTTTCCAAATTTTTCACTTATACTTTGGCCTGAATGCAGAGTTCAGGCAAATCATGTTTCTCCACTTGAAATAAAGGACTTACATACGTCTTATTTTTTATGGACAAGTGCCTGGTTGAGAAATATGTTTTTATCATCATTTTAAAAGAAAGATTAAATAAGTTGACTAAAGTTCACAACAAAATCAGGTGAGAGAATCCAGATCTTCTGATTATAAACTCAATGCTCTTTCTAATCCTATTTCTATGATTTCCATAATCAAATTGAACAATATTACAAGGACTCATAATATTGAATTCAAAAAGATAAAGTATTAAGGAATGTACCAAGTATCTGATGCTTTCCAATCTCCTATCTTAATTTTACTGCACCTACATTTTACTACAACCTAAGTAAGACAGAGGAACATCCACCTCACTGCCACAACCTAGAATACAGGGGCAGGTGTGTAGAATTTACGAGGATCAGGTGAGGAGGTGGGATGGTGGACAGGTGTAGAGATGAGACCCTTCAAAAGTCTTAGGCCCCTTGAGGTTTTGATTTCGATTTCTTGATGAGTAGTGGTGTTGGATACCTTTTCATGTACCTGTCCTCTGCCATTTGTATGTCTTCTTTGGAGGAATGTCTATTCAAGTCTTTTGCCCATTTTTAATTGGACTATTTGTTTTTGTATTGTTTTGTTTTTGCTATTGAGTTGTAGCAATTCTTTATATATTTTGGACTTTAACTCAGTATCAGATACACAGTTTGCAAATATTTTCTCTCATTCCATACGTTGCTTTTTCATTGTACTGATTTGCAGGAACTTTATAGTTAGATGTAGCCCAGTTATCTATTTTTGCTTTTGTTGTGTGTGCTTTTGGTGCCATATCCAAGAAATCATTGCCAAAACCATTGTCATGAAGATTTCCCCTTATGTTTTCTTCTAGGAATTGTACTATTTCAGGTCTTATGTTTAAGTCTTTAATCCATTTGTAATCGGTTTTTTTCTTGTTGGTTTTTTTTTTTTTTTTTCCTTGTGACAGGATCTCACTCTGTTGCCCAGGCTAGAGTGCAGTGGTGTCATCATAGCTCACAGCAACCTCAAACTCCTGGGCTCAAGCCATCCTCCTGCCTCAGCATCCCGAGTATCTGGGACAATAAGTGCACATCACAAAACACGGTTAATTTTTCTATTTTTTGTAGAGATAGGATTTGGCTTTTGCTCAGGGCTGGTCATGAACTCCCAGCCTCAAGGAATCCTCCTGCCTTGGCCTCCCAAAGTTCTAGAATTATAGGCATTAGCCACCACACCCAGCCAATAGACCATTGTAATAAGCATTGTTCTATGTCAGATACTGTAGTGGGTACTCTACTTCTATGCATTATCTCAGTTGATCTTCACAGAATTATATTGAGGCAGGCATTAATTATTTTCCTCATTTTACAGATGAGAAAATGAAACTTGAGTAAAATAATTTGCTCAAAGTTATACAATGACCGAGTGGCAAGGCTGAGACTCCTACCCAGGTCCATCTGGCTCTAGAACCTGTGCTATTAGCTACTGTACTGCACTGGCCTCCTGTTTGGAAAGACACTGCCCGAAAGAGGAGGAAGAAAATTCCATGGGGCAAGAGCTTTAGCATTCTCTGCATCCTGGAGCCCCGCCTTCCGACACCTAACAGTTCTGCCACACATGAACCAGATTGAAGCTGCATGTGGCCCAGTTTTACGTTGTACCACAGAATGATGGCTGTCACTGCTCTGCTCTACCTCAAAGCTTGCTTCGTTTTCCAACCTGAACTATGGGCTGATCCTAATACGTAGATGGCTATAAAATGCAGCCTGTTACATTGAGTATGGCTGCGGTCCCCAACCCACAGCCATGTACCTATACTGGTCCGTGGCCTGTTAGGAACTGGGCCGTTCAACAGGAGGTGAGCAGCAGGTGAGAGCAAATCTTTACAACTGCTCCCCATCACTGTCATGACCCCATAAACTCTACCTCCTGTCAGATCAGTGACAGCATTAGATTCTCATAGGAGTGCAAACCCTACTGTAAACTGCGCATGAGGGATCCAGGTTGCGTGCTCCTTATGAGAATCTAATGCCTGATGATCTGAGATGGTGATACTAGCACTGGGGAGCGGCTGCAAATACAGATTATCATTAGCAGAGAGGTTTGACTGCACAATAAGTGTAATGATTGAGTCATCCCCAAACCATCCTTGCTCCACCCTCCACCCCACCATCTGCGGAAAAATTGTCTTCCATGAAACCGGTCCCTCGTGCCAAAAAGGTTGGGGACCACTGGAGTATGGGTCATAAGTGATATATTGCTGTGTGCTATCTTTAAATGTTTACATGTGCCAGTTTCACTTCCCTTACTAGAGGGTAAACTCTAGACAAAAAACATGCATTTCACCAGCACCTGGGACAGTACAAGGCACAGTAGAGGCATCTGGGAAACTTGTGCTGATTTAAGGTGAGCAGCCTAACAACACACATTACCTTTTTGTCACCTCTATGCCTTAGTTTACTTTTCTGTAAGTCAGGGGCTTTGGCTGGAAGAGATCTAAGAGCCTTCCCACTATATGAGTCCACATATTATTAGGCAATGGTCTTCGAGGGTGCACTATCAAAAAGCTTTGTGAATTTTTCATGCAAAACCAAAGTCAATAAATGGTCACAGGGTGAGTATGGTCACATATTCACTAGCTAACCTCCAAACACACATGACCATAACTGAGTTCCATAAAGAAAGAAGCATTTTACATTTCATTTTTTTTTTTTCTTGAGACAGGGTCTTGCTCTGTCACCTGGCTAGAATACAGTGGCATCATCGTAGCTCACTGCAACTACAAACTCCTGGGCTCAAGCAGTCCTCCTTCCTCAGCCTCCCAAGTAGCTGGGATTACAAGCATCCGTCACGAAACCCAGCTCATTTTTCTATTTTTTGTAGAGACAGGGTCTCACTCTTGCTCAGGCTGCAGAGTTACATTTTAAAGTAACAAAAACTCATTATCATAAAATGACTAATAATGCAGCCAAGAGCCATAAAGTGAATTTTGCTCAAGTCATTAATCAATTGATACACTTTAAAGAGAAGCTTCCTTATGCATATTGCTAATTGTTTATTCAAATCAAGTAAATATTGTCCACATGGTCTACTGAGAAATTATAGGGAGATTTATTAAGAAATTAAGCAAATTAAATTTCTTGGAGAAATTTCACTATTAAGGATTTTTTCAATAAAGGTCTTCAAGGAGTTGGGCGGACTCTGCAGGCTGCAGACTGTGTTTGCTCATCTTTGGGCCTCAATCAGATTCTAGTAATATCTAATAGTACAATGCAGTGAGGTTTGAGATTTGAGGTGAACTCCATTTTTCTCATGGGTCAGTTGCTTTCCAGACATGGGGACAATATCTTTCAAGAGGCAATAGCTTTGTGACAAAGACACGGAAACCCATTGAGATTTTCTCTTAAGTAAAATGCCTTGCCTCCTTTTCTGGTTTATCAAAAATGTAGTTGCTTTGCAGAATCAAAAGCATCAAAGCGAGGGGGCATCTCATAGAATGTGATGGCATCTCATAGAGAGATGTGCTATTTCAGCTCTTTCAGCCGTATTCTATACCTATTATTGGTACCGTAAGGAGAAGTTGGAAAGAAGAGGGATAGTTCTATGATCTGTAGCTAATGATCTCTTACCACATAGAAGGAAATGCTCAAAACAACCTCCAACATGAGGCTACTGAAAAATTCTAAATACTGATCCACTTTATCATTAGCCAGAATATAATGATATAATAGCTCGAGGTCAGAGCAATCTACAGGTGTGATGTTAGGACAAAATTCAGACCAAGTTACATCTACTCACAGGCAAAACATCTAGTAAATCCAGGTAATTTTTTTAAGCATGTCCTTTAAGTCCAAGTAAACAACTGAATTTTTTTCTTTCAGATGGACTTTTGAAACATCCTTGAAATACTGCCTTGAATTTCTTCAGGAGTTTTGTGATCTGAATTTACAAATTGGCTTCAAACACAAACATACACACATGCACACACACAGGCACACACACAAAGAAACACACACGCCAACACACAGAAAGCTTCCTCCCTGTTTTGCTGTGTCCCCCAAACACCTACAGGTCCCCCTGACCTCTCAGAAGGAAGGGCTTTATGAGTATGGAAAATTTTTTCTTCTTCCTTTTGAAGAAATGATGGTGCCAGAAGGGAGGATCTGTAAGAGCAGTAAGATAACTTAGCTCACCTTTCATTCTTGTCATAATTTGGTAACATTCTCAAAGAAATAAAGAATATGCTTAGGTTATGTCAGTGCATTTAATTAATGTGTAGCATCTCGTTTTGTGGCATTTAGGCAAGAGAGAGCTGAATAGGTGTTAGTGTTCTAAAACTTCCTGCCTCTTCAGCTTTTTCTTGACTAAATGCCACAAAACGAGACGCTACACATTAATTAAATGCACGGACATAACCTGAGCATATTCTTTATTTCTCTGATCTAAGATGCTCAATTTTGTTATGAATCAGGAGGCCTGTAACAGAAACAGAGACACAAATCTTGCATTATTGCAAACAGCCAAAATCGCCAGTTATGTATGAGGCAGCCATGTCTAACCTGGAGAAAAACTCTGAACCTAAGCTAGAATAGTATGCATTCAGCAGTCCCTTGGGAGCAATTTTTTATTACCACAGTCAGAGTCAACAGCAGGGGCTTCAGTTAGGAAAGTATCAGTCCCTGCTGGTGGCTCCAGAAACGCCAATCTCCACCAGGCACCCCTGTGTACATGCTCCGGAACTGTGGCTTCCTGCGCAGCCTCCAGGGGTCGCTACAACGTTCCGAGAATGTGCTTCCCTCACAACAGAGTGAAATGCTGTAATTTGTCTTCGGTTTCCTCTCTGGCCCCACCCACTCTCCCTCCACTCTCTGACCCTCCAATCACTCGCCTTCCCCTCACTCAATATGTTGTCTCCACCCACATGCTCCTGAAATGATTCCTCCCACGGCCACTCACGACCTGCAAGTACATAAACCAATGTCCACTTTTCAGGCTGAATTTTAACCTGATTCTCCACGGTAATTGCATTCTCCCCCTGTGTTTTTTCACTCTCTCCATAGCCTCATTGTTCCACTGGGCTTTTTTCTCACTGATTTTTTCCTCCTCCCTCTCCTTTGATGGGTCCTCCTTCTTTGCAGGACTTTTAAATATTGTGGGGCCCTGGGTTATAATCTAGGCCTTTCTCATCTCATCTTCACTCTTCCCTGAGGCTTCAGCCAGCATCTCAGTGAGTCACCGATGTGTATATTTAGCACAGATCTCCCTTGTGAGCTCCCAATTCCTTCATTTCTCTGCATATTTTGTTGACCTCTGAAAGTCAACCTATACAAAACTTTGTGCCCTATTTATTCCTCCCATCACCAACCTGGTTTTTCTTTAGTGTTTGCTCTGAGGAGATGACACCACCATCACCCGAGGGGTTTTGCCACGTATCTGAATGTCCGCTTTTCCTCCCTTCCGCTCCATGTCAATCACCAGGGCACTCGACGTCAGCAGATGCCCCTTCTCTCCACCTCCACTTCCTGCAGTGGTCTCCCGGCTCCCCACTTCCGCTTTGCCCCCTTTGATCCTCTTACTTCACAGCAGCCACGCGTGTCTTTATAGCCTCAAATCTTCCCCTCAGTGGGTTCCCAGCACTTTTAGACCCAGTTAAATTCTCTTATGGGCTACAAAGGCCTGCCCTGCCTGTCTCTTCAACCTCATCCCTCTGCTCCCCCAAGCTGTCTCCGCAGCAGAGAAACCAGGCTCCCTCCCTCAGTTCCTTCAGGTCTCTGTCTGCGTGCTCTTCCCACCCTCTCCCTGCTCCCCTGTCTTGCTCCTACCCCTCCTTCAGGCCCCAGTTTAAGTGTTATTGTAAAAGGGAATGGCCTAAAAAAAGGGAGGAGGGCAAAAATATTTTCTGTCTCTTTGAAACTTCCCCAACTCTTCTTGAGAACTGAAACCTGCATCCCTGCCTCAGGCCAGTGGTTGGGAGGAGCAGGGAGAAGCCCTTTTGTTCTTATCCCAGGGGCACCAGCCCCCCAGGTGGGCAGCTGGCAGAGTGCACAGGCTTTGCTTTGGCAGGGATGGGACAATTAGAATAGTTAACCACGATAGCCTAGAACTGAGGGGCCCTCCCTTTAAAAGCTCTGTATTTCTGCTTATGTTCAGGAAATTTGGATTTTGACATGAGAAGGTCTACCATTTTTCGTCCTTTGTGAGCAAAGTAATAAAACTTCTCTTTCCTTCTCTCCAAACCACTTGTCCTCGTTCTTCTGATGTGGCCTTGCAGACAAGTGCTGAGTTTTCGGTAACATCATTTCCTTGGGAAAGCCTTTCCTTACTCCCGAGATTGCTAGGACCTCTATTATACTTTCTCATGGCACATTGTACTTTTCCTTCATAGTGCTTATCAACTATAATCGAACCATTTTTCCTCCATGTGTTTAATAGACTACTCGTCAGTGCCATGGAACAGACCAGAGCATGGGTTCTGGAGTCAGACTGCAGAAACTCAGATCCTAGCTCTGCCATCCCAATATTTTAGGTAAATCACATTACTCCTCTGCACTTCCATTTATTTCCTCATCTGCCAAATGGGGTTAACAGTACTGTCTATTTCACAGGGTCACTTTGGGCATTAGATTAGATAGCAAGTAGCCTGTGCCCTGCATATAGTAAGTATTCAATAAATATTAGAAAGGTAATCTTAGTAGGTACTAAATACTTGTTTGCTGAAAGAAGGAATGTTTTTTAATTAAATAGAGACAACAGTACTTGCCCTGTCAACCTCCCAAGATGGATTTAAGATAAAATTAGTTACTGAGTGTGAAAAGGTTTTTAACTTGTGTTAGGCTCTGCAAACGTGGGGTCCTACCATTGCTGTTTGCATTCCCAGCCTTAATGCTTGTCTTGTTTGACCAAAAAGTCTCAATTTTTTTTTATTAACAAAAGCAAAATGGAAGCAGAGTAGTATGTGTCATTGTCTTGCACATAAAAAAGTTTTTCCAGACACCAAAGACAGCATCACCCCCATTCCCACCAAAGAGGGATGGTGTAGGGAGTACAAGACTCCCTCCCAAGACCACTCAGAGAAAGCAGGGGAAAGGAACCTCCTGAGGCTTCTCTTTGAACTAAGCACAGCCTTCCAGGCCCTGAGGCTGATAGTCTAACACTCCATCCCCTGTGAAAATTAGTAGCCTTTAGTAAATGAATGGACCTTGAAGTTTTCCTTTGGGGGAAGAGGTACTATTTAAAACTCTGCAACAGCTGAATGAATGCTAATGCATAGCAACGCTTGATACAGCCCCTAATTAATCAACTACTCCCTGCCCTGTCCGCAGTCAACACATTTTCTCTAATTTAGTTCATTGCCACATGGAAGAGTTTATTCCTGCTAGAGTTCTAGAGGCTTATGGATTCCAAGGACTTGGGGGTATCTTAGGACCATTGACCCAAAAGCACCCGTGCACATCAGTAATTCTCTCTTCAATCCAGGCTGCAGGCCCCAACCTTCCTGGATGGGGTCCCTCAGCACAAGGATGGGAAGACAGATCTTGGCTGACCCATCCAGTGGAGCCCTGGGGCAAGGGAGGAGAGCCAAATGCAGCTGGAAAGACACAGTCGAGGCCTGTGGTGAGGAATGAGAAAGGATGCTGGGAGGCAGGAGAATTGGGCCAGGAGGAAACAGAGTTAAAGGAAGGCCCCAGATGAGGTAAGATAGCATAGAATGAAGTCCTCCCAGCACACTGGGAAAAGCATTCTCCTCTTAGATGCCCATAGACCTGAGGGATTCACAGGCAAAGTGAAGTCTTCAGGGGTCCAAATCATCCCACACAATGAGAACTTAAGGAAAAAATAAAGTACCATCTGAAGCTCCTGAAAAAATTGGGAGTCAGGAGCCCTGGGTTCCAGTTCTGACCCTACCACTTGAGCCATTTGGGTAAGGGACCTAATCAAAATACAGTGGTTTTGCGGTTGTCAAAGCACTTTCAAAACTACAGGCACCCAGAGGACCCAGCGCTAGCCATTTTATGTCAAAGTTGGTATGGTTAGAACTCCCATCTTGACCAAGAAAGTTAACACACAGCTGCCCCCAGAACCCAGGCATTTCGGAAGGTGGGGAGTTGTCAAACCAGATGTGATAAGCAAGTGTACAACAGTGTGACTATTCCAGAGGGCTGTCATGAGACAGGGCCTCTGACAGGAAACGGCAAAAGATCCTCTCAGTAGCATTTCTTTTTCACAAATCTCCTGAGACTCATTCTGAATGTCACACCATACACAAACCCACTTGGTCATCTCAGTGGACTTGTGCCTTTCAGAACTCTGGAGCCCTAGCTGTTGCTCTGAAATCCATCCCCAAGTTTGCACTGAGGCCTTTCCTCCCCAGGGCTACTTCCAGCCACAGACCGAGCATGACAGGGATACTGAGGCAGGCCCATTCCTGGGAGACGTGGGCCTCCACTGGTGGCCAACTTTGACTTGAGGACCTCTGACAGCGTTGCTGGATGTCCTCAAATTGCGCAGCAGCCTAGGTGCTTCATCCAACTTACCTTCCCTCTGTCACTAGGAGTCAGCTCAGCCTCTCTGTCACCCTCCCACTCCCTCACAGGCAGTTCCCAAATAGATTTCTTACACATCTCATCCTGTCTTGGAGCCTGCTTCTTGGAGGGCCTGGACTCACCCAGCATATTAACCATCTCATAACCCATAGAATGAATGACTGACTTCTTCTCACTGCATTGTTCAGCCTATTCAGACAGAGCCATCAGGCCACACTGTGTGAAAAACGGTATTAAAATTTCACCCAACTGAACCCAAGTAGAGATTCGTGTGTGGCGCTAGCAGTGGGTCTCCTTTCTGGTATCTGTGTTTGTTGACTCATTTGCATTAAGGCTTCAGAGGTTTCTGGGACTGGAACTCAAACAGTATCAACAGCTAGGGGCCAGGCATGACCAAAAGACTGGACTGGAGGAACAAACAGAAGCCAGATTAGAATGGGGCACTGGGTGCCTCTGAGCATGCACCTGTGAGCCAAACACTAGTGGACTAGTGGTTATCATTTGAAACTGCCCCTTCCAAGCAGCCCTGACAGTGTTTGCCTCAGAGGGGAAAGGTGACGTCTGTGTAAAACACTGACCTTCATGCATAGCTGGTAGGAATTCACAGTGGTGCCCCTGCTGTAGCAAACAGTTTGAAGGTTCCTCAAAAAGCTAAACAGAATTTCCATATGACCCAGCAATTCCACTCCTAGGTGTACACCCAAAGGAATTGAAAACAGACTCAAACCAATACTTCCACGTCAATGTTCGTAGCAGCATTATTCACATAGCCAAAAGATGGAAACAACCCAAGTGTCACGTCCATCAAGAGATGAATGAATAAACAAATGTGATATAGCCATACACAAAGCATTATTCAGCCATGGAAAGCAATGAAGTTCTGACACATGCTACAATGTGGGTGAAACTGGAAGACATTATACGAAATGAAAAAAGCCAGAAACGAAAGGGCAACTATCGTATGATTCTACTTACATGAGGTACCTAGAATATGCAAATTCATAGACAGAAAATAGATTAGAGGTTACCAGGGGTTTTGGAGGGAGAAATAGGGAGTTATTATTTAATGGGTAAGAGTTTCTGTTTGGGGTGATGAGAAAGTTTTGGAAATATGATGATGTTTGTACAACATTATGAATGTAATTAATGCCACTGAATTGTACACTTAAAAATGGTTGAAATGGCAAATGTTCTGTTATATATATTTTATAATTTTAAAAAATTAATAATGTAATATACCCAAAAAACATTCATTTGTACACTTTAAATGGGCAAATTGTAATAGTATGTGAGTTATATCTCAGTAAAGATGTTTTTAAAAAAGTAAAAGCACTGTAGCAGCTCTGAACCCATGAAACCTTGCTGTGGGATCCTGGTAAAAGGTTCACATCCAAAAAAGAGGGTGGCTATTTCCCTCTCCACTGGCAAGGTGATGGCAGCAGCAAGGGCCCAAGCACAGAACAGGTGTCACTTCCTGAGCCAGGTGGGCAGCTCCAGTGGTGTCCTGTGTTTATGTGAGGGAAGGACCTGGAAAGAGGTTTGCAGATGAATGACAGCAAAGCACAGACAATGCCCAGGGGAGTGGGAAGCAGTTCAGATGTTTTCTGGATTGGTCTTTAAGTGACAAGTGACTCCTGAGGGCTCCTTAAGAGAGTAGATATGTGTGGCACCTTGAAAGGGGACAGAGGGACAGATGTTTCAGATTTCCACTGGTGAAGGCTATTGAACCAGCTAAACCTAAATATGGATGTCAACATGACCACAGTTACTCCCTACATCATCTGCACCCCATACCATCAGTCCAGGGAAACCTGGTATTTAAGCAAAATGAAGAATTGGAACAATTATATAACTTAAAAAATAAGAAAGACAATTTTTGCATTATTATCTGAGTTTCCTAGTTCTGAATGTGGAGTGTTTGGGCTCTTGATTATATGTTTCATTCTCTGAATTTCCTATGTCTAGTGTAACGGGGTATTTACACTATTTCTAGTGTAACTGGTAAGGAGTTCAAGGAAATGTGAAAAATATGCTGATTTTTATCAATGCAGAATGATTAGCAGGACCCCCTAAAAGAGACTCTTCTTACAAATCTGTCAGTGCCTGCTCTTTTTTGAACCCAGGGCTTCTGTCAGCATAAATGAATGGAAACCCCTGAGTGTTCTAGATTCTAGTAGAAGGACACAAAATTATTGAATAAGTGTGATGTTTAAATAGGTCTCCACATTCTCAGTACTGACCATGCTTTCTCGCATCAAATTTCCATGTTAAAGTCACAACCAATGGACAGACTGTCAAAAGAACTCTGAAACACCTCCCTGGCTACTGCCAGAATGCACTGGAATGAAGGTATTTGGGATTACATAAAAATATGAGCTGTATATGTAGCACAGCAAACAAAACTCAGTATTATGGGAAAATCAATTATTTGGAGTTATTGTTACTGACAATGTATTTTTTGTTTTTAATTTTTGGAGAATATAATATGTGAAATTGGACATGGATAAACAGGTTTGTGGAAGAAAGTCTCTCTCTGCACTGTTTGGAAGCAACCATTGCTACCTGTTCCTTCCAGAGACTGGATCTGACTTTCAATAATGCTAAAAATGTCTTTATACTTGGGAGGGATCAATAGAGCCAATCTCTCTCTCATCTCTTTTCAGATGGACTCTTTGTCCACAAACACAATTATGTGTACTTACAAACACATACACACGGGTTAGTCAAAAGTCTAACAGACTGGAAAAATAACAAAAGAATGGATTTATCCCTGTCTATAAATAAAAAAATACTTCGAAGTTTATGGAATTCCTATACCTAAACATGTTTGAATCTTGAGGATTAAAAAGATTTTTCTGGATGTGTTTTGTTTTTCAAAAAGTGGACTTGTCCTTTGGAAATAAATGCTCTTTGGTGATGACTTAGATTCCACACACTATGTGTGGTATGTGAAGAACTATCTACACAGAATAGCTGTACCTTTTAAACCATTTTTCTCCTGGTCCATTACTCTGCAGGGGTAATTTGAGTAGGCATTGATGATGATAAACACCACAGTTTAGAAAATGGTAAACCAACCTTATCAGAGCTCACATAGAGAAACAAATTAGGCAAACTGAAGTAATTTCAGCTAATGAAGTTCTATTCTAAACATCCAGATCAATTAAGCTTCAAGTGCTTGCTTGGGTCCTGCTCTGTAAGGCAGTGAGGACCTGCTATGTAGAGGACAGGGCCTGGGAGTGCTCACTGAGAAGGTTTGGAAATAAAAATGAAAGAACTGCTTCATGGGAAATATTTCACAGGCTTACTGTTTGAGGATTACATCATATTGAAATGAAGGAAAAGTGGGCAACACAACCATGTGTACCCTCCTTATTGAGGGACCTACCCATGGGTTCCAGTATCCCAAAGATTGGTATTATGAGAATATGGCCAGTCTTCAATGTAAAATTTGCCCTGTAAAAAACAGCATAAGTAAGGTGAGATGGCTTCAGAGGCTGGAAGTCAGGAGACTGGGAGAACTTAGTCCTGGTTCTGCCAGAAACCACCTGTGTTCCACATCTCTGAGCCTCAGTTTCCTAAGCTATAGAATGAGAGATCTAGACTGGATCATTTCTTCCAAGCCTTTAATCTCTCATGTTCGCCATTTCAAGCCAGGTCTTCCTCCCACTGACAGGAAGTTCCAAATGTGGACATGTGTATCATGCTGTGTGCACATGCATGAGCACACAGTTGCAAATGCATGTGGGAAGATTGAGGGTAAGAGGGAAGGACTAGGAAGCACTTCCCAGTCTGGCCTGATCCTGACTTCGCATGCATAAATATGTCCTTCAAGGCTTTAGCCTCCATTGGGTTACAGACCCAGTACTCCTCTGAGACTAGTCCAGGCCACTGTTTGGTGCAGTGGTGGCAGGCAGGGAGTCTCCCCAGGCATACATCTGAGAAAACTGACGTTCACAGTCACCCTTGCATATGCACCCCACACACAAAGGTTCAGGCCAGAGGTGTTTCATGCCCTTCCACTTCCATGCACTCTGTGCCCCTCATCACCATGGACACTCACCACCCTTATCCTGCTCAGAACTTCCCAGAAATGGATGGCAATATATGCCAAAACATTTTTGGAGCATACATTCCCTATATGTGAATATTTATTTATTAATAAAATACACATGCACGAGTTACATGCTATATAATTGTGTGTATTATAAAACCTACACAATATAGAAATTAAAATCATGTAAATTTATAAAAGAACAAAAACAGAACATTTTAATTTTCCTGCCAAACCTGAGTTTCATCTCTTGATGCACACAAGACAAGAGGTTTACATTTATGGCATTGGCATTAGACTGATGCCAATCAGATTGAACGTTGACTCTACCCCTTACCAACTGTGGGCAAGAGAGCTAAGCCTTAGCTTCTTCAACAATAAAATGACACAGTGTTATCGGAATTATTTCCATCATCTGGACATTTTTCTCTTTCCTCTTCAAACTTTTTTATTCTGTCTCACTCATGCATTAAGTCATTTATTCTATAAATATTTTGTAAGCACTTTTTATGCTTTTCGTGCTGTTCTGATTGATGGCAATATATAAGGGACTAATGCAGCCAAAGTGCTTACCCTCATCGAGTTTATATCCTAGTGGAGAAGATAAATGTCAAACAAATAAACATATTACATTATGTCAAGTAGTGCATACTCAGTATCATAAAGATATAAAAAGGCAATATAAAGTGATATGAAGTGGAGCATGGGGCTATTTTAGATTGGGTGGCCAAAAGTTCTCATTGAGGGGTGACACGTGGATAGATAGCTTAATGCAATGGTGGAAGACACCACCTGAGGAATTTGATGAAGAGCGTCTAGTCAGAGGGATGATACAAGTACAATTTCTGAAGCAGAAATTAGCTTGGAGTGTCCTTGGACCAGTAAGAAGCCAATGCAGCCAGAGTAGAAGAGAGACGTTAAGCAGTAACTAGATTGTCTTGGTTCTCAAAGCCATCTTCAGGGCTTTGAATTTTATTTGAAATATACGGGGGAACTGCAGGAGAGGACGTAGAGCCAGTTAGCACGACTTTCAGGGACTCCTGGATAACAGATGCTAGATCCACACCACTGAGCTCAGGAATCACTTCAATCAAGCTGTATTACCCTGGGGGAGGTTGGAGGTGCTGAATGAGGGCTGTGTTTATGTGTGGATGCACGGTAGCATGCTGTTCTCTCTCGTGATGTATTGAATGACCCTGGATGTACCTGGTTCAGATGAATTGGGCCCCACCACAGTCCAGACCAGCAGATACACAGAACTCTTCCAACCTTGGAGGGATGAAAATGAAATGAGATAGTTAAGTTTCCAAGAGCTCTGCTGTGACCTTTACTCCCTCAGACATTGTTATCAGTGACTGTTCGCTAGCTGGTGAGGCATTTTGGAGTTGAAAAGCTTGCAGTCACCACCTGTACAGGAAAATGCTGCTGATACATTTGACATGTAGTCTGACTACAGGGACTTATGCTACCCTTTAGATAGGTAGATTTAGTTTGATTTACCCAAGTGTCTGAATGTCTGAAACTGATCTTTCTGTCACTCTGAGGCTACTATTGACACTTAGCCATGTAGAAACACAGTGGCTGTGTAGGAACTAGGAAATTGCAGGGTTTGGGACAGAGACTAATCAGATGTAATTTGCATTCTTCAAAGATCCCTCTGTCTGCTATGTGTGGAATTTATTGCAGGGAGTGATGAGTATTGCCATCCTCTGTATCATAATTTTTATATTGATAGTATTTGATCATACCATTGCCAAGAATCCAAAGAAAGATATTAAAATACTATCATGCCATTTATTCTCGTCCCTCCAATTGCCTGAGGATCCTAGGGGAGCCACCCACAAGGAATAACAAATAAGAATTAAAATATCCCTCTACTAATGTCTATTCAAGTGCCCAATACTCCAGGTCAAGGTCCTAATAATGGTTGACTAAGACCCTCCAGCTCAGACTTCTTGTCCAAGTCCTAAATCCAATTAATGGGATCTTATCCTCTAGAAAATTGCAGGTCAGTTGAAGAGAGTGGTCCAGTCTTGAATCCACTTACACATCCCCATGGAGTAGAAGAGAGGGCAAGGGAGTTCTTCTTCCGTCACAACTCCCCATCTATTAGCTGTTATGGTCCAGTCAAGGTATTGAGCTCCAATAATTCACATGAGTGACTCTTCCTCTCTGGAAGGGGCAGCTAGCAAGGGTGTACAGCAGCAAGTTCTCCTCACCCCACATTGGTGGTTGGCAGATAATTGTGGTATTTTCTCTGTGGACAACTCATCCATATTTAACTGGGAACCTCTGAAAACAACATTCAAATCCAAAGGCATGGCCTTCCTAGTGGAAATTTCAGACTTGAGGTAATGCTCCTGAGCTCTCCACCTCCCCTAGTGGTAGAGCTGGTTCATGCAAAGTTCAGTGGGAGCCTTTGCACATGCATCACGTGCAGGTTCTTCACTGTAAAACCTCTAGGAAGATCCTTTATGGTGTCTGCTCTCTCCCTCCCAGGATGCTCAAATGGACATTCTCTTTTTAAATAGCCCATAACTATCAAACCACTTTATTTTCATTGCCAAAAAAAAGGAGTAATTGTACTGGAATCTAGTGACCATGCTTTTTGGGTAGCTCACAGGGAATTTCACATTTCAGAATTAATTAGGCAACGAGAGAGAACAGGAGGCATATTTTGGTGTATTAATTCATGCCAAGTTCAAACTCATTCCACCTCTGTTGCCCAGTGTGAATAATTATGCCATTAATCCTAGGCAGGAGGAGAGCTATTGTGACTAAAACACATTTCTAAAGCAAATAAAGAAAAATGTCACTTCTCCCCTTCCACTAATGCTCTGAATAGAGCTACATAATAATAATAGTTTTACTTATTTATAGGACATAAATTCCCTAGGGCTCCGTAAACCACAGGATAAGCAAAATGCTAGTTAAAAAGGAAAAAACAGAACTTTTCCAGCTAATTTCGAAACAAAGCACTGGATGGGGGAAATAACCAAAGAAAGAAGCTGAAGGTTTAAAGAGACATTGGAAAAGGGGAAAAAGGAAGAGGCAGCGATGTAGCTTTTTTATTTTCCTCTCCCCTTCTATTGCACACTGCCCCCACTGACTCAGAGGGGTAGCTATCTGGGGGAGAAAAGTTTCACACACATTTAATCAGCCCTGAATGTGACCATGACTCTATACATCCTTTGCTGTGAAAGGATGGTGAGAAATAGGTCCACCTGCTCCCTTCCCCGGTTCTAGATGCCTTTCTGATTCATGTACGGCTTACTGAGCATAGAAGTATTGGGGATCAATGTGGTTTCCCATCCATATCCTCTTAGGATGGAACAGCATTGCATGGGGTGGCCTGTGTGTGGCCTTTCCAGCTTAACAACATTGAAGAGGAGATTGGGCAGAAACAGAGGGGCGGCAATATGGGAAGGCAGATCCACATTTCCCCCGGGACCGGAATAAACAGGATCAAGGCCCACCAGACGGGGACCCTGGGTGCCAGAAGTCACAGAAGCAGTGGGGAGCAGTCCACACTGCCCTGACACTGGCCCTTCTGCAGAGACGTGGTGCAGCTCTGAGCTCACACACAGCCCTGCCCATTCCTGCCAGCTTCGGCTGGCGGGAGATCTTATAGCCACAAAGAGCAGTTGAACTGGGAGATGGGACAATATTTTCTCCTCAGTGACCCCCAAACCTAGCACAGTGTCTAGAACATAAGAGGAGTGTTGCATGAATGAGATGTGTCTGCCACTCGTTCTTTCTCTATTTGACTTGAAGAAGTCACTTTACGTCATCGAACTTCAGTTTCCCTATGTATAAAGTGGTAATAATATTCTGCAAAGGAACTATTTGAATTGCAATTTTTGTAGGACATAATTTTTAGAATGTCAACAATTTCACATGGTCTAAACTAATAATTAATTCATCCCCTCATTTATCGAGTGGCCACTATGTGCTTAGCACTGAGAATTCAGCAAGGAACAAAACAAAGTCTCTGGCCATGAATCTCATACCTTACTTAGCGGAAGGCAGACAATAAACACACACAGAAATAAGAAATCTACTCTCAGCGGGTAAATGCTAAAAAGAGAAAAAAATGAGGGCAAAAGAATAGAGAGTGTGGCTGTCTTTGACAAGGTGGTTGGGAGAGTCTTCTTTTAGAGGATGACATTTGAACAGGGACCTGAGGAAAGTAAAGGAGGGCACAAGTATCTGGGGATAAAACACCCAGAAAGGAGAAAGCAGGGGCAAGGTCCAGGGAGCAGTGAGGAGGCCAGGGTAGCTGGAAAGGAGCGAGGGTTGGGAAGAGTGGAGGGGGAAAGGTCAGAGAGTAGGCCATGGGAAGGACTTTTGAGTTTCAGTCTACATGAGACAGGAAGTCGTTGGAGGGTTCTAAACACAGGCTGCATTCGTGTCAGGTTGCTCTGCTTATTTAAGTGAAGAAGGTTCAGGGCGGGGAGCAGGGGAGAAGGAGGCAGACAACTTAGGGCATTACCGCTGCCAGCAGGACTAAGATAACGGAGGCTTGGGCTACAATGACAGCGGTGTCCATGGTAGGAAGTGATCGTATTTGGAATACATTTTGAAGGTGGAGCTAACAGTAATTACCAGTGAATTGGATGTAAGATGTGGGAAAGAAAGGGGTCCAGAATGATTCCTAGGCCGGGCATGGTGGCTCACGCCTATAATCCTAGCACTGTGGGAGGCCGAGGTGGGAGAATTGCTTGAGCTCAGGAGTTCAAGACCAGCCTGAGCAAGAGTGAGACCCCGACTCTACTAAAAATAGAAAGAAATTAGCTGGACAACTAGAAATATATAGAAAAAATTAGCCGGGCATGGTGGCGCATGCCTGTAGTCCCAGCTACTCGGGAGGCTGAGGCAGGAGGATTGCTTGAGCCCAGGAGTTTGAGGTTGCTGTGAGCTAGGCTGACGCCACGGCACTCTAGCCCGGGCAACAGAGTGAGACTCTGTCTCAAAAAAAAAAAAAAAAAAAAAAGGGCAGAGTCCTAGGCTTTGGGCCTGTGTAGCTAGTGGATGGCGGTGCCACTCTGGAAAGAGTGGGAAGGGGAGCAGGGTTGGGAGGGGGAGGAGTCAAAATTCTGTTTTGCACACAGCTGCATTTGCTATGTCGTTGGACATATATGGAGAGTCGAGCAGGCCGCTTAGAGCTTCACGGAAAGGTCAGGGTTGGGGATAGCTCTTTCCAGCTATTTCGGGGGTGAAATTTGATAAAATGCTCTCGGGGATCTCTACAGGACTGTGTGAACACAGGAATAAATGACTAAATGCTTTCTCTGGGTTGCTATATCAGACATGCTCATTAATATTTTTGGTAACTGAACCTCTCTTCCCATATTCTAATTGATCTTCTATTCAATAAATTAGACAATCTAAATTTTAAAAGTGAAGATTTTTCGTGGAGCTCAGTAAAACTATTATTTGAAAATAAAATAATGTCTTCCACTAACGGTTTTACTGTCCCTGAATTGCTCCCTCATGTGGTGGTGGGGAGAAGGGACACCGTTTGGACTCTAGTCTTGAAGGTAAAAGAATTTAGTCTGGACACTAGAGGGCGCCATGCAAACAGTCAATAGCGACAGGAACTATTAATTAAAAAGTGGCAATTTCTAGAGTTCCCAGATCCCTTGTCTTCCTTCCCTCCCCTAATGCATAAATCAGGGCTCCTGGGACTATGAATCAAGGAGAAGCCCCCTCAGGTCACCAGCAAATGACCATTTTGGTCAGGGGCTAAAGGGCCAGACAGAATTTTTCCAAAGGGAGCCCCTGGCAGACCTAATACACATGAGAGGAGAAAAGGAAAGTTAAGACAAATGGCTATGAAGGAGAAAGAAGGAAAAATAAAGCCAGCAACAATGAGGGAAACCAAGAGGTGCCTATTATGAATAGTGAGAGAATTCCAGAAAGGAAGGGCCAGAAGGAGCCTTACAAACCACTTTCGTTGGACCTTCTACTTCCCAGATAAAAGCAGACAGGTGGGGTTAGGGTTAGAGTCCTCCCCAGGCCGCTGTGCTCTCAGCCAAGGTTCTTCATTGCCCTACCATGTCATCTCCATAAAGTGTATGAACTTTAGCAGGTGCCTGCTAGACGTCATTTTATCCTCAACAAGCCCAAGTATGAGTTTCCACCTACATTACATATTTATTTTGCAGAGCACCAAAGGCACTGTGACATAAAAATATAGAATCTACCATGTCATAAATGTGATGCTACATCTCAAGCTAATATGCTAGATACAATAAATCTGAATTTAAGATGTAATTACAATAATTGGTCTTGTGGTTGCAACTTTAGAAGGGTCCTGGGGGAACATTAGATTTTCCAGAATTCTTAGAAAAGTAAAAAGTTTTCCACGCATGCACCATTATAAATGAAGAATCAAAGTTTTAGTATCACACAGTTTGGATTTAAATTCTGATTTCCCTTGACTACTGGCCCATGATTTGTGGAAATATTTCTAAGCCCTGTTGACCTCTCATCTATAAAATGAAAATAATAATAGTACTATGTCAGAGGATTGTTGTGAGGTGTAACTAAGATATTGTTGGTAAAGTTTCTAGTTCATCGCATCCTCTCAATAAATAATTTGTAATGTTTATGCAAGACAAAATGTTAATATTCTTAAACAATAAAGGGTTCTTACAAATAGTAGGGAAAATGGGCACAGAGTAGGAATAATTCACAAAAGGAGATAAATATGCGCAAATTAAATAAAGTTCACAAATAACCAAAGGATGCAAAGTAAAGCAACAATGGGAAACATTTCTCTCCTCCTCCTTGGTTTCTTATTTCAGTTAAATACAGCCTCACCCAACAGTTGTCAAAACCAAACACCTGGATGTTAAAATCTTCCTCAAATATGGAACAATTTCAGCATCAAAATAAATGGCAGTAAAGGATTGTAATCTATTGACTAA
Organism: Indri indri; assembly: GCA_004363605.1. Lineage (NCBI taxonomy): Eukaryota > Metazoa > Chordata > Mammalia > Primates > Indriidae > Indri > Indri indri. The sequence continues at coordinate 26,785 of RJWJ010009250.1, forward strand.
AGTAAGAATTCTCAAGTCCGCACCAATATAAATAAATAAATGTATAAGTATATAAATGAGAAAGAAGGAGAGGCTTTTCTTTAGAGAAGAAAGTCAAATAGTGCAGAGCTGGCGCACACGGGTTTGAGAAAAAGTTTTCCAGACAAAGAAGGAAGAAGTTTATTTTACTTTTCCACGCTGGAAAAGGCTGAACATAAGAGAGGAAGGGGAAGAGTGTGTTGACTTAGAAAACTGGTTACTCATGTGTTTTATTTAGGAAACGTGAAAGGGAATGAAAGATGATTTGTGGTTGTTGTCAAATTAACAGGGTACTGGGAACCGTCACATCAGCTCCTTCTCTTCTTAGCAGCAAGCAGATAATAGAATTGGCTGTGTGAAGCTGCTGTATATGTTCCTTTTCTTAGTGATAGACTGATAGCAGAAATGGCTGTTAGAGATCTTGTCAGCAATCTTGCCCTCAACATATGATTTCTTTTTTATTTCAGAGTATTATGGGGGTACGAATGCTTTGGTTACATAAATCACCTTTGCAAGTCCCAGGAAGTGTGCCCATACCCCAGACAGCACACACCGCATCTATCAGGTGTGGATTTACTCATCCCCTCCTCCCCCTCCACCTGCCCAACACCATATGAATGTTACTTCCCATATGTGCACATTAGTGTTGATCAATCAGTACCAATTTAATGGTGAGTACATGTGGTGTTTGTTTTTCCATTCTTGTGATACTTCACTTAGAAGAATGGGCTCCAGCTCCATCCAGAATAATACAATAAGTAGTTCATCCTTTTTTATGGCTGAGTAGTACTCCATGGTATACATACACCACATTTTGTTAATCCACCCATGTATCGATGGACATATCGGTTGTTTCCACATCTGTGCAATTGTGAACTTTGCTGCTATAAACATTTGAGTGCAGACATCTTTTTGATAGAATGTTTACAATTTTGGGCAGGGTCTTATGCCTGAAGTTTGTCCCTGCTGCTGTCCTCTAGGAGCTACTCCAAGCTATAGAAACAGATTCTAAAAGGCAGTTTTAGACAATAGGTCTAGCAATCGTAAAAGGAAAAATTTACATTTCCTTTTTGTCTGCTGAGCTCCTTTTAGATATTGGGAAAACAGAGCTCTGTAGGGCACCTGTTAGCTAGAAGGAGAGCAAGGAAGAGAGCAGAGAGAGAAAGCAGAGAGCTCATTTATTTCACTTGCAAGACTGACTGTCTTTTCACTAGCTAGAAGGAGAGCAAGGAAGAGAGCAGAGAGAGAAAGCAGAGAGCTCATTTATTTCACTTGCAAGACTGACTGTCTTTTCCTTCAATGTAGAAGGAATGACCAAATTAAAAAATCAGCATTTGTCAATCATACTAGTAATAATTCTTTTAGGCAAGAATTATTGCAACTAGTAGAAGGTTTGAGGAGTAACAGAATATTACAAAGTTTCAAAGTATTTCCATAAGATACTTATTAACATAAACCCTTATTGTTTGTGCTAGTGTAAGTTGGGTTTCTCTTACTTGAATCCAAAATATTACTGACTGTTACAGGTGGGAATGTAACAGAATGGCCTGGAGGAAAAAAAAGATGTTTTCTGCCTCTTTAAAACTTCCCCTACTCTTTCTGGAAACTGAGGCCTGCATCCCTGCCTTGGGGGCAGGTGGGTGGGAAGGGCAGGAAAATATCTTTTGTTCCTTGTGTTACAGAAGATAGCTCAGCTGAACTGTCGGCTCCATCCCTGCCTGGCTTGCAAAGTTCTGGGTGGGCCTCCCAGGTGGGTGAAAATCACAGACTTTGTCTTTGGCAGAGATGGGACAATTAGAATCATTAACAATAGCCTAGAACTGAGGGCCATCCTTTTAAAAGCTCTGAATTTCTGCTTATGTACAGGACATTCAGATTTTGAGACAAGAGTCTGCCATTTTTCCTCCTTTGCCAACTAAGGAATAAACTTCTCTTTCCCTCTCCCCAACCCTTGTCCTTGTTCTTCTGACGTGGCCTCGCGGACAAGTGCCGAGCTTTGGCTAACAGGAACACACAATTTTTAAAGACGGTAATTCTCCCCGAATTAATTCATTAGATTAAGTAGAGAGACAGGTGTGGTGATCTTGATCTGGCTCAAAAACTTTGCTGCTCTTTGTAGAGTTGTGTGAAATAGCAAACAGGAAGTTACCACATCCGGTTCTGGGCCCTCTTAGGCTTCTGCTGGGACCAACCCAGACACATAGAGGTTGTGTGCTCTACTCCGCATGTATCCCCTCCTTCCGCCCCAGCCTCTCCATAAGCTCTTTTTGCATTTACTAGACTGCAGGGACGGCTTATCCTAACAGCAACCTCAGCCCCAGACCACCCGCCCTCGCATTCCCCCGCCCACAGTCACGCTCTGCTTTCACCTGGATGCCGAGGGGTTTTCTGAGAGCTGATTCTGCTTGAGGGGCAAGCATCCACTCTCAGTGTGCTTGGTGGGGAGCAGTGGAAATGGCAGTAAAGTGGGAAACTGGCTTCCCTCACCCACCTCAAAACTGGAAAACAGACTTGAGTTTTCTAAAAATTTAACCTCTGGATTTCAGTCATTCATGAGGGGCTTCTGGTAAGTGATTCAGCAGGTGCCCGCTCCTGTGATTGCGCCCACCACAGGGACATGAGCAATCCTTTCCAGGTACTCTCTCTGCTCCACAGCCCCTTAGTCAGGTCCTGCCCTTGTAGCAGTGGGCCGTAAGGACCTGAACTTTGCTGGCTTCTGTCTCCTCTCCTAATGTAGAATTTTCAGGTTCCAGGTACCTCACTCACCTCCTCACCCTTCCCCTCCTGCCACATAATTCCTGAAAGTCCCCAAAAGGAGATTCTTCACAAGTACTCATAAGGAAGTCCTTTGCCAGTCTCCAGACCTCTAGGTTTTCTTTTCTTCGGCATTGACTCAGCCTGCAAAGCTACATCAAAGCCCCTCAGCCCCATCTGTGGTGACACCACTGAGCCATTACCTTCTCTGATGTCCCATGAATGGACACAGGCCACCTAGACCCAAAAGATTTCCGTGTTTTCTTTGAAGTTTTTAAAACACTCAACCTCACTGTGTCACATGCCTAAATATTAGCAACACCTCTTCCCCCTTCCTTGGTAATAAACTTTGACATTTCAGCAGCAAAACAATTCCATATGTGCCTTGGTGTCTCTCGGGAGTTTTTATGAGAAGAATGCTTTCATTTTTCACTCATGGCCCCTCTCTTTCCCAAGCTACGCTGGGCCAGAAAGCTGTGCTATGTCCTCCCTCACTCTCCTTGTACTATCCCTCTCTTGGCCAAAGGCTGATGCTCCACTTTGAAGTGTTCAATAAAAGGAATGATTTTAGTCCCTCTCCTAGTTTCTAGAGAAGCAAGACATCTTGCTGGCTGGGCCCTAGGTGTATAAGCTCTTTTGGCCTCTGGGCTCAATTGTATGGAACTTGAATCTAACTCCCTCACACATTCAGCTGCCCGGCTGCCCCCTACGCCTTCTGCTTCTCCTATGAGAGGCTGATTCCTCTATCATCTCCTTCAGGGCCTGAGGTGGCTTCTTGAGAGGTTTTTCTCAGGTCTGCCTTTCAACCCCCTTCAACATTTAGTGGAGAAATGACCAAGACCCATCACTGCTACGCACTGCACGGTTTGGGTATAAGCAAGGAATGTGCAGACAAAATGAGGGCAAAGTTGTAGGTATAAGGATGTTTATAGCAGGTATGTTAATAAAATAGTAAAAAGAATGCGAATAATCTAAATGACCCCAAATTGGTTGGGGAATAGAATATCTGCACAATGAAAACTTAGGCAATAGTTACAATTGTTGGTATAGAATGGTAATTCTCAAAGAGTCCAAGGACAGCCCACATCAGAATCACTCAGGAGCTCATTAAAAATACAGATTTAGGGATGCAGATCCCAATTACTGAATCGGAAGCTCTGGAAGTGGAACTTGGAATCTATTTTAACAGGTTAGTCTGGTGATTCTTAATGCACATTAAAGTTTAAAAACTTTCGACCGTGGAAACATAATTAATTATAAGGGAAATAGGTCATGATATATTATTAGATGAAAATAGTAGGCAATAGAAAATATTATACAATCAATTCCATTTTTTAAAAGTATGGCTAGAAGGTGATAGATAGATAAATAGGTAGGTAGATGGCTAGATAGACAAAGACTGAAAAGCTAGTGCCAGAATATGAACACTGGTTAGTGGGGAGCTTACAGAAGATTTTTGTTTTACTCTTTTTACTTCCTTGCTTGTTATATGTAATTTCTAAATTTCCAAAATGGGCATGTATTGCATGTGTGCTTAGAAAAGCAATAATAGTTGTTTTGTTTTTTACAGAAATATATAAGAGGTAAATGATCTAGGACTTTTCTGTGTACTTACAGTCTGGATTTAAAAAAACAAACAAGGCAGCTTGCAAAAATTTTGTAACATATTACAAACAAAATATTTTAAATGAAGAGTTGGAAATGAGGGGAAAGTACAGGTATTAATACAAAATGAAGATAGATTAAGGTTAGTATCCAAGAATACATTGCCCTACTGTTTCTAAAATAAGCTATAAATTTGGCTCTTCCTAGGGTCACACGATAACTGAGTAGACATGGGCAGATAGGCAAAGGGAGAAGTCAAGGATTACTGCAGATGTTTAACTTGGGCAGTTAACCATGTGGCTTATAGCCCCCTTAACCAAGACAAAAGATTCATTAGAGCCTTGACTAATTTTCTTTATAACTCCCCACTTGAGCAGAATACGAGAAAACAAGCATGGAAGAGAAAGCTCCTTCTCCTGCAAACGCTGGGCACTCAGCTAGTGACCGTCCCCCACACCAAGCTTGCAGCCTGAGATTCAAATCCATGCCTCAGTACAAAGTCAGAAACTTTATTAAAAATAAGCAAAGCAGTTCAATAAACACTTCTCCAGAGAAGATACATAAATGACCAACAAGCACCTGAAAAAATGTTTAACATCATTAGTCATTAGGGAAACAGAAATCAAAACCACAATGACATACCCTTTCACGCCCACTAGGATGGCTAAAAAAATTTTTTAAATTTAAAGGAAAAACAAGTGTTGGCAAGAATGTAGAGAAATTAGAACCATTGTACATTGCCATGGGGATGAAAGTAAAATGATGCAGCCGCTGCAGAAAACAGTTCAACATTTCTCAATGAGTTAAACATAGACTTACCAGATGACCTAGCAATTCCACTCCTAGTTACATAAAAATTGAAAGCAGGTATTCAAACAAATATCTTTACACCAACGTTCATAGCAGCACTATATACAACCACCAAAAAGTGGTTAATATTCATCAACCAATGAATGGATAAACAAAATGTTAATAGATCCATACAATAGAATACTATTCGCCCTTAAAAAGGAACACTACACCATGGATGAACCTTGAAAATATTATGCTGTGTTCTCAGAAAAAGAAACCAAACACAAAAGGTTGCATATTGCATGATTCCTTTTATATTAATATTAAACATTCAGAATAGGTAAATATATAGAGATAAAAAGCCAACTTGTGTTTTCCAGGGGCAGGGGAGGGGAGAAATGGGAAGTGATTGCTTAATGGGTGCAGAGTTTTCCTTCTGGGGTGATGAAAATGTCTTGGAATGAGACAATGGCAATGGTTTCAAAACATTGTGACTACACTAAGTGCCACTGAACTGTGTCGTTTAAAATGGTTAATGGTTAACTTTATGTTATATAAATTTTCCTTAAATAAAAAAAATCAGAGACTTTCAGGATCACTTATGAGCAGATTCTGAAAGTTAAATCCAAGAATACTGGGGTTTTCCAGATGATTCTGTTTGGAGAGGGAGTGGAAATAATGGGCCCAGTTTTCCACCCTTGACTTTGTGTCTATGGCGCATTCAAGCGAAGGTGCCACGAGGCGATTAGGATTACCAGTCTGGGGCTGCAGAGAGCAGTCTGGACTGCAGCTCTAGATTTGAGGGTCATCAGGTGGAGATGGAAATTTAATTCACATGTGTGGGTGTGTGCTGTTCTCAGGGGACCCCCACATAAATGGGGTGGCTATAGGCCCCAGTGGAGAAATCCATCATTGGCCCTGAAAAGTTTTCTCATCAGCATGGGCTTTACATTCACATTCATTATTTTTAATGGCAGTGGAGTGTGGTATGCAAATTTTTCACCTTCTAGAAAAGCCTTTGCTCTGATGTGGTTGGATTTCTTTGACATACCAGAATAGTAAAACAAAGAAAAAAGTGACCTATGATTTGCACATTATAACCAACCACAGACACCTCGTCATCAGCTTTCATCTCTCTGTGTCTGGTAAAGTGTGAGGGAGGGTCCTCCCTCACCTTTCCCAGAACTTGATCCAAGGTGTTTGTGGTAGGCTTATTGGAGAGCCCACTTGTGACTGATGTGTCACAAGAAGAGATGTTATGCTGTGGCTAAAATACAGCCAGATCATTCTATTTTCCAGATCTTTTCTAATGTTTGACTCAGAACATAATTCAGGACACGACTAACATTTAAAGTGGCATTTAAGAAGAAAATATGGGTCAGGCACCGTGGTTCATTCTTATAATCATAGCACTTTGAGAGGAGGAGGCAAAAGTATTGCTTGAGGCCAGGAGTTCAAGACCAGCCTTAACAATAGAGCAAGACCCTGTCTCTACAAAAAATTTTAAAAATAAGAAAAAGAAAGAAGAAAATATGGTAAACCTTGATAACTATTTAATCTGAATGAGGAGGGATGCATGCATATTTATCATACTGTTTTCTGTGTTTTATATGTTGAAATATTTATAATAATTTTTAACAGACTCTTTATAAGATTATAGGCCATGCAAGTTTATTATACATCAGTTTTGTTCTAGGTGCTAAGTTAGAAAGTTTCACACATGACTAGTGTCTGCAGGATGAACCAGTTTGTTGATGGCTTCTTATTCCAAATAATAGCCTAATTTGCAGTCCCACCAGCAGTGTATGAGTGTTCCTACCTCTCCGCATCCATGCCAGCATTTATTGTTTTGGGACTTTTTGATAAAGGCCAGTCTCACTGTAGAGAAGTGATATCTCATTGTGGTTTTGATTTGCCTTTCCCTGATGATTAGAGATGTTGAGCATTTTTTCATGTGTTTTTAGGCCATTATTCTGTCTTCTTTTGAAAAGTTTCTGTTCATGTCCTTTGCCCAATTTTTGATAGGGTCGTTTGATTTTTTCTTGTTGATTTTTCTGAGTTCTAAGTAGATTCTAGTTATCAGCCCTTTATCAGATTTGTAGCATGCAAAAATTTTCTCCCATTCTGTAGGTTGTGTGTTTGCTCTTGTGACAGTTTCTTTGGCAGTGCAGAAGCTTTTTAATTTGATCAGGTCCAATTTATTTATTTTGGCTGTTGCTGTGATTGCCTTTGGGGTCTTCTTCATAAATTCTTTGCCTAGGCCAATGTCTAGAAGAGTGTTAGCAACATTTTCTTCTAGAATTCTAATAGGTTCACTCCTTAGGTTTAAATCTGTTACCCACCGTGAGTTGATTTTTGTGAGGGGTGAAAGGTGTGGATCCTGGTTCAGTCTTCTACATGTGGCTATCCAGTTTTCCCAGCACGATTTACTGAATAAGGATTCTTTCCCCCAGTGTATGTTTTTGTCTGCTTTGTCAAAGATAAGATGGCTATATGAGGATGGTTTTATATCTGGGTTCTCAGTTCTGTTCCACTGGTCAATGGCTCTACTTTTGTGCCAGTACCAAGCTGTTTTGATTACTACAGCCTTATAATAAAGTTTGAAGTCTGGTAAGTTGATAGCTCCCATTTTGTTTTTATTGCCTAGAATTGTTTTTGCTATGCGGGGTCTTCTCTGGTTGCATACGAAGCATAGAATTAATTTTTCTACATCTGTGAAGAAAGATGTTGGTATTTTAATAGGTATTGCATTGAATCTGTAGATCACTTTGGGTAGTATAGACATTTTAACAATGTTTATTCTGCCGACCCACGAGCATGGTATGGTTTTCTACCTGTTTACATCCTCTGCTATTTCCTTCCTCAATGTTTCATAGTTCTCCCTATAAAGGTCTTTTACCTCCTTAGTTAAATATATTCCTAGATACTTTATTTTCTTTGTTGCTACTGTGAAGGGAATTGAGTCTTTGATTTGGTTCTCGATATGACTGCTATTGGCGTATATGAAAGCCTCTGATTTGTGTGTATTGATTTTGTATCCTGAGACTTTACTGAATTCATTTATCAATTCCAGGAGCCTCTCTCATCTCTACACAAAGTCATGGAAATTAAACAACCTTCTGCTGAACGATTCCTTCATAAAAGAGGAAGTAAAGATGGAAATCAAAAGATTCTTTGAACTAAATGACAAAGGTGACACAAGTTATCAAAATCTGTGGGACGCAGCCAAAGCAGTCCTGAGAGGAAAGTTTATTTCCATAAATGCCTATATCCAAAAGTCAAAAAGAGCACAAACAGACAATCTAATGAATCAACTCAAAGAACTGGAAAAAGAAGAACAGACTGACCCCAAACCCAGCAGAAGAAGGGAAATTACTAAGATCAAATCAAAACTAAATGAGATTGACAACAGGGAAACTATACAGAAGATTAATAAAACAAACAGTTGGTTCTTTGAAAAAATAAACAAAATTGACACACCTTTGGCTAAACTAATGAAAAACAGAAAAGAAAAATCTCTGATAAGCTCCATCAGGAACAAAAAAGGAGAAGTTACAACTGATCCCGTGGAGATTCAAGATATAATTTATGAATATTACAAAAACCTTTATGCACACAAACTGGAAAATGTGGAGGAAATGGACAAATTTTTAGAAACACACAGCCTCCCTAGGCTCAACCAGGAAGAAATAGAATTCCCAAACAAACCAATATCAAGGACTGAAATTGAAACAGCAATAAAAAACATTCCAAAAAAGAAAAGTCCCGGACGAGACGGTTTCACACCCGAATTTTACCACACCTACAAAGAAGAACTGGTGCCCATCCTGCAGAAATTATTCCACAACATAGAGAAGGATGGATTCCTCCCTAACACATTTTATGAAGCCAACATAACCCTGGTACCAAAACCAGGAAAGGATGCAACAAAAAAGGAAAACTACAGACCAATATCCCTTATGAATACAGATGCAAAAATTCTCAACAAAATTCTAGCTAACTGAATCCAGGTGCTTATTAAGAAAATAATCCATCATGACCAAGTGGGCTTCATCCCAGAGATGCAGGGATGGTTCAACATACCCAAATCTGTAAACGTAATTCACCACATGAACAGAAGCAAAAACAAAAACCTATGATTCTCTCATATACGCAGAAAAAGCATTCGACAAAATTCAACACCCTTTTGTGATAAGAATGCTTAACAAAATAGGCATAGATGGGGCTTACCTAAAAATGATACAAGCCATTTATGACAAACCCACAGCCAACATCATACTGAATGGGGAAAATTGAAAGCATTCCCACTTAGAAGTGGAACCAGACAAGGTTGCCCACTATCTCCACTTCTATTCAACATAGTGCTGAAAGTCCTGACCACAGCAATCAGGCAAGAGAGTGGAATTAAAGGCATACAAATGGGAACAGAAGAGATCAAACTCTCACTATTTGCTGATGACATGATATTATATCCAGAAAACCCCATGGATTCAACCAAGAAACCCTACTTGTTGACGTTCCTTGGCTAGAATCATGTCACATGTGAACTCCTACGTGCAAAGGAGTCTGGGATGGTGAATATTCTTAGCGGGTACCTTATCACTCTGAGAAAAACTGGGGTTCTTTAGTAAGTAAGTAGGGGAGATGGATACTGGACATCAACGATCAACCTCAAATAATATCCCCACTTTAAAAATAAGAACATTAATTCTTACAGCATTCTCCGCAAACATGAACCAGGAAAATCTTGGGGCTGCTTGGGGGGATTTTAATAAAACTCATCCCCTAATGCAGACAAGTATGGATTCTGTAATGCAGCTATATTCTTCAGATTTGCAATCTAAATATAAGGGGACCCTGACAGAGCTTGGAGCTCTAAGTGACATTTGGATATGGTTGCTTAGTCACCAGGGAGGGGACTAGTGTATTCAGACCCATGCTAGTGCACAGGAAGAAATCTGCCCACCCCACTCCACCCCACCAAGTGGCGGCAACTGAAAAATTAGTGGAAAAAGCCACAAGCCTATCATTTTGCTTATTCACCATAATGTCTTAAACATCTATGGTCTTATGGATTCTCCCCAGCCAGTGATAGGAAACCCATTGCAGGACCACCAGGAGGGTCTTTTTTATCGGGTTGGGGGTGGGGCAGAGATCCCTTTGGGCTGCTTGCCTGGGTGACAGTGTGCATGTGCACTGCAGCAGGAGTGTTCTCTCGAGGAATCTCAAGAAGCAGGGCCATGCAGGTGCAAGTCCCCATGACCCTCAGACCCCACCTCACCAGCACTTTTCCCTTCAGTCCTTGACCTGATGCTTCCCCTTCCTGATCTAGCCTGACCACTGCTGGGGCCTGGGTGAGCTACAAAGCCTTCTTTCAATTTGACTCAGAAAGCTACTCAAAGATACTCCTGATGCAAGAAAATCACTTAAGACCACTCCCTGCTATCATCACTCCTAGGAGATGCAGGAGATTTGACCTTTGTCCTGGATATCAGAGGAGCTCTAAGGAGACCAAGGGACAGCCACCATGCAGATGGTATAAGGAAGGTTCAGGGGGCTGGGAATCTACCAGGACACATGGGCTATATTAAGGTTTCCCAAAAGGAGCTTTGACTTGGATAAGTGTTTTCTGTGTAGTAGTTAAGAGTGTATACTCAACAACCAGATTGCCTAGGTCTGAATCCTGGTTGCAACACGACCTGAACACACAACCTTGGCTTAACCTGGCTGTGCCTCAGTTTCCTCACCTCAAGGGCTCAGACACCCAGGAAGCATGAACACCAACCCAGTAAGAAGGGATGGTGGCCTTGGTAGAAGCAAGAGCAGGTGGACCTGCAAGCAGGACAAGGGGGCATAAGACAATGCTCACCTGGCTCTCACCTGGGATGTCAAGGATGGCCAAGGGATCCTTGGGATCAAGATATATTAGTAGGAAGTCAAGACATTCAGTGGACCCTGAAAGAAAATAAATACTTTCTTCTCATGGGCTCCTCCAAGAAATTTGAAGACTGGTTCAGCCTCCAATGGGAAATAAAGGTCTAGAACAGTGGGAGGCAAAGAAGAGGAACTTAATGATGAGGGGAGAGACCAAACTAGTGATCTGAGACCCTCACAACTGAGCAGTAAAGGTTAGGCCTTATCCTCTGGTTGGACAGACCCAAGAGAAGGGCCAGTTCTGTCTTACTAGAGAGCTGAACTAAGAGATGCCAGGCCTTGGACACCTGAGTGGGTGGTCATTCACATTGGAGACATCAGCAGATTTGCATATTTATTATGACATAGTCAGCAACAGATTTCAGCAAAGTATCTTATTCTAACTCAGCCAGTATATTGTGACAATTTTCTGATAGAAGGAAGTAAACAGTCTTGAGGAAGGGGTGCCTTTTTCTACTTTGTATAGTCACACCACGTGAGCAAGCAACAACCCTGTGGCGCCCTTGCCCATGGGAAACCTCTTGGACTGTTGCCCCACTTGTGTATGATAGGCACCTGTCCCGACTCAAGTCAACATTTAGTCTGTAGTGACTGCCTCTTACAAACTGTGCCCTCTGGAGACAGCACAGAATTAGAATGAGAATAAAGTGGCAATCAAAGGCTTAGCTCCTTGGATCACCAGTCAACAGCAGGAGACCACACAAGAACAGAAGGTCTCTTTTATACTAGGAGACACCACAGATGTGACTGGACCCAGTTAGAGCCAGCCTGGAGCAGACCTTCCCTAATTCTTAACAAAGCTGTCCTGGGTTCACTGTTAACTCCCTACCCACAGAAGCTGCCAAAGCTAGGTCAGCCACCTTGGGCAATTTCAACTGATAGAATGTCAGGAAGCTACAGAAGGGATGGTAAGGAAGTGAGTCCGACCTTCCAGAACACTCTCCTCCACTTTGTTCCCTGTAGCCCTTGAGCATTACTGTTTTGTGCTATGTTTACTGCAGCCCTTTCTCTTTTCCTCTAGAAAAACTTTCTACATGATCTGCTCCTCACATGAACATGGCGATGCTGGCATTCCACCGTTCAGCTCTCATCTTAACAGGCTTGAAGTTGGTGGGAAGATAGCATCTCGACTTCTGTTTAAAGCTCCCATCCTGTGTCATCAATAACCATCCCTTATACGAGAGGACAGGTGTGTCCCAAGTGCCTAACATACAAACATTCAGCAATGAAAGGAAATGTTCGCCTCTTCAACCACAAGTCTCTGGTAGTAATGGTTCAGATGCAAATCAAAAAGAAGGCCCCAGATGAAAGCAACATGTGCAAGAATAAGGATCCACTTATAAGAGGCATTCAAGTGTAGCACTTTCGAGCACAGACTCTGCAGCTGCACCAGCAGGTTTGCGTCCCAGCTCCGCCTGTAGCTCTGACACATTGTACCAGTCACTTACACTCTCCATGTTCTGGTTTCCTCATAATGGTAGCACCTCCCCCCGCTCCCCACGGGAGATTGTTGTGAGAATTAAATGGGTTAATACACATAAAGCATGTAGAACAGAGCCTGGCCCCGAGGGAAGCCTGATAAAATGTTAGCTATGTTATCATTTATTATTTCACTCTTTATTCCCACAAACATAAAGACTTTTCTGGATTTTTACCAATGTGGAGAACTAAGAAAAAAAATGTCAAGATATGGAATAAAGTTGTAGTTAATTATTTTTTTCTTCATTAGTTAGGACCCCACCCTAGGTTTCTGATCTTGCCACAGACATACAGGCTGCCCATCCCTCAGTCTGGAGGTTAAGTGGCTTGGATTTCCCTGCTCTAGATTCTGTCCACTGCCTGTCCACTGTCAGCCTAGCTGCAGAAATGTCTTCCAGGCCTCTTTGCAGGATTAGGGCTTGCCCTTTAGTGCTGCATCTGAGTGTCCTGCCTCCGTTTGGGTGGAGTTTGTAGTGAGATGGTCCCAAGCCTTTCTCTTTCCTGAAGGCCCCATAAAGCCTCAACCTTGCAGGCAAAGACCCTGAAACAAACTGGGCTTCTACCATCTGGGGCATCTATGGGCTCAAGATCCAAGGGTTAAATGACACATCTCCTGCCCTTGAAATGTTAGTAGTCTAAAGGAGATGTACTATCTGCCAGCAAATTATGACAATACAGTTCTAAGTCATTATAAGTTGTATAATGGAGGTTAGAAAGACATGGTAGTATAGGGGAAGCCCCCTACATGTCATGCGGATTGAAGGCTTCTGGATGGTAGCATTTGGGCAGAGACCTGACCAAGGGGAGACAAACAGGCTCCAGGCATTCTGAGTATATCAAATAGCCCTTGTAAATGCAGCTTGGAGAGTGGAAACTGGCCATTTCCTGATAGCCTCAAGTAGTCCTGTGTCATTCTAATACCAAGTGGAAGGGTTAGTGATACAGACAAGGCTTAGCAGATAGAGGCTCCCCTCCCGACCCCCACTTTTGTCATTTTAAGAAGCTTGGATTTTATCTGATAGGAAATTTGAAGCTATTAAATAGCTTTTAAAAGGCGAGTCACGTAATCAGATTTTAAAATGAAAATCCCATTCTGGCAACTCTACGAAGGAGGGCTAGATGGTTGTGAATACCAGAGGCACGGTGCCCCATAGGCATTGCTAACACCCAGTGGTGAGCTGCTGAGTGTCTGCGCCAACACTGCAGCTATAGAGATGGGAGAGACCCAGACATTCAGAAAGACACTTAGGAGAAAAGACAACAAGCTTTAGTAATAGATTCAATGGGGTTGGTGAGGAAGGGAGAAAGGCTTGAGCAACATGGTGGATGGTAGTACCACCACCAAGCAAAGGAAAAAGGAGAGGTGATCAGTTCATGGGTAAAGATGATGAGTTCTGTTTCTATATATCAAACTGAAAATGCCTCTGAGATATCCTACTTTAAATGTTTAGTAACCAGTGTGATATGTGGATTCAAGCAGAGGATTTTTACAGATGTAAGTTTGGAAACCATCTGATCCCTGAGATTTCTAAGGAAAGTGATGGGGCCCATCCAGGCAAAGTGTCTGATCTGACACCCAGGAAAAGGACTGAGGAGAAGGGATGAATTGGAGGAGGACTTGACTAAGCCCAGGAAATACCACAAATGTCCCAAAATTCCACAAAATTCTACAAATTCAGGGAACCTCTGAAATAGTCCTGGAAGGATGGGGAACAGTTCCCCTTTCCAGGAAGGCTACCCAGGGCAGGGGCTGCCCCCGCACAGCAGCTCTTGGCCATGGTAGGTGGAAGGAAAGTGCAGCTCAGTGGCTTCAGCTCCTCTCTGCTTGTGCAGGTTATGATATCTCACCGGTCCTTGCTGTATTTTCCTTCCCCTGTTATCCTTATTGTCAGAAGCCAATAATGGAAGAAAATCAAGAGCTTTGGTTCCCACCTAGTGCAATGGCTCAGATTTAGAAACCATGAGGGAAGATTGGACTCTGAGTTAAAATGTGAGCTATTTGGGCTATTGAAACAGTGAAGAGAGCAGAAATGAGCTGGTTGTTCTTCACTGTGTTTGTTCCTTGACTTTTAAAAAGTTGTTTATACTACACTAGCCCTCTGCAATCTTTTTATCAGTCAATATTTTTAATTAATTGTATTTTTAAAAGAAATATATCCACATGGTGTAAAATTCGTTTCAAAAGCATTAAAAAGTAAAAAATCCTTCTCCTACCTTTGCCTTTTAGTCATCCTGTTTCCCTCCCTGAAAGAAACAAATCAATAATATATTTTTGAAATTTATCCATGTTGATACATAAGTATACTTCATTCATTTTTAACTGATGTAGAATATTCTCATGTATGAAAATAGCAATTTATCCATTCTTAGGATGTTTCGATTGTTTCCAACGTTTGCTAATTAACAACGAGCATTCTTTGGACTCTGAGTTAAAAATGTTTCTATGTTCACATGTGAAAGAATTTCTCTAGAATACATTCTTAAAGTGGCATCACTGGGTTAAAAAGGATATTTACCTCACATGTCTTAGATATCGCTCAATTGCTTTACAAAGTTATTGTTACAATTACTGCCCCAACAACATTTAGTATTATAAAACTTAATTTTTGTCACTCTACTAGGTGTACAATGGTAAATCATAGTGGTTTTTATTACCACTATCCTGACTACTGGTGAGTTTCATTATCTTTTCAAATAATTTATTAACCATTTGAGTTTGCCCTTCTAGGGATTGTCTGTCATATCTCTTGCACATCTACATCTGGGTTGATTGTTTTCCTTAATGATTTTAAACAGTTCTTTATATGAAGTAGATCATTATAAATATTAACTCCCAATCTAAATTTGCTTTCATATTAATACTTTATGATGCCCTTGGTTGAACAGAAAATTTAAATTTTCAGAGACTTCAATTTACCAATTTATGCCTATTGCCTTTGAATTTCGATTTTTTTTTTTTTTTTGAGACAAGAGTCTAGCTCTGTCACCTGGGCTAGAGTGCCGTGGCATCAGCCTAGCTCACAGCAACATCAAACTCCTGGGCTCAAGCGACCCTCCTGCCTCAGCCTCCCAAGTAGCTAATTTTTGTATTTTTAGTAGAGATGGGGTCTCACTCATGCTCAAGCTGGTCTTGAACTCCTGAGCACAAACGATCCTCTCGCCTAGGCTTCCCAGAGTGCTAGGATTACAGGTGTGAGCCACTGCGCCTGGCCGAATTCCACATATTTGATGGAAATAGAAGTTATTAATTTTTTCATAATTCCTCATTATGTCTTATAATACTCAATACTCATAACCTCTGGATGTGTGAGACTTAAGATAACTTATTGATGAGATCAGAAAACTCTTGTCATCTTCAACTATATGTATACATGACTGGCAAGGTCTTTCCTGACCCCTTTAAAAGGTCGGATTAGCCTGTCATAGTCTCTCTTTTCCTTCAGAGTACTTGCCACCATTTGTAATCATATGTGTGTGTTTCTTTGGTTAATGTATGCCTCACTCCTTAAGGTTAGAAACTAAATCTGTTAGTGCTCACCATTTAATTCCCAGTGCTTTGCAGAGTACCACTCACAGCAAGCAATTAGTATATCCTTTCTGAATGAAAGACTTGTCCAGACTTGGACATTCCATTTCCATCTGTATTATCTAAAAACCCTTCCCTAGGGACTTCAATGTTGCTCTAATTTGGCTTCCATATCAGCTTACAAAGAAAAGAATCAAAATTTGAAGAAATTGCATCTCTGTCTTTGATGGAACTCTCTTTATGAGGTCTCAGCTGTGGCTACAATGACTGTAAAAAGTCAAGGGCTATTTCAACATAGTAAACTCTAGAAGGGTGATTTGTAGTTACAGCAATTAATTCCAAGTTTGTGGTTATTGACTAATCACAATGAGTTCTCAGCCATTACTCATCCCCCAAGCATTTTACATATTTTCTATGACACATTTTCAGGGGATTAGTTTATTTTTTATTAAATTTAGGGCACTGAAAGTAATGCCAAAGTTTATTATTACGACTTATTCGGGCCACGTTGGAATGTCTACCATCCATCTGGAAGCCATGGCACAGAGGGTTTTCACACATGGACCCCACTCCCCACCTTCCCATCATCTGCCTGTTGCAGGTTTCCCAGAATGTATCATTTGCACCCTCCTCCCTTCAGTACAGCCAGACTTCAGATTGGGCGCAAGATGTTTTATGATAACATTGAGGTGGAACATCAGGCATGTGGTGTACAGTCATTTTATATAATGAAAGAAAAACTGGGATGGAAATCACATAGAAAAGAGGGAGTCAGTGGAATTCCTAAAGATAAAAATTCATTCTTCATGTAAAAAGACAACACTAAGAATACACAATTGGTCTCCACTTTTAGAATGCCACATTCCTAGAAAGGAAGCTTAATGATGGCAGGCGGAGATACACAGGAAGGGGGCTGAACATCACACAAATTAAAAGTAACAGAATAGAATAAAAAACAGAAACAAAAAACAGAGGGGATGAGACCAAATGCCAGAAATCAAATAATCTATAGAAAGACATAAAAAGTGAAAAATGAAGTTTTTGTTGCATCGTCTAAAAAAAATGTACTTGCAGACAACTAATTATTTCTAAAAGTTTCCTCCAAGCCCAATTCCCTGGAGATTCCAAGAAGCTCTTGGAAAGTCACTCTCTTTTCTATCACACATCCTTCAACAATCTTCTGAGTATCTGCTAAGTAACTTATGAACTATCAGTTTATTTCTCACTACTCCTCTCTATGACTCCACATTCATCCCATGCCTTGAAGTCCACATCTTTTCTATTTTGCCTCATTTCCTTTCATCTGCATCATTCCCTGACAACATAAAAGCTCTCCATTGTCCTCAAGACTGTCAGTGAACACACCATAGTGCACATACAGTTATTCTTTGGCTATTGCTGTCATCACTTCTGGTTGGATAACCACATAACTGTAAAACAGGAAGAATAAAGCATGTGGAAGGTGAAAGAAAAGGCAACCTTTTTGAGCCCAGCAGTTTCCTCTGGTGACTCTGGAGGACTGAGCTCCAGCTCCTCCTTTTTCACTAAAGTATTTGCCAGTATAGACATCTCATTTTCCCAATGAGATGCTTTGCCTGCAGAAAGCACAAGATATGCTTCCTTCCCTCAGTGGGACTGAGAATCTCAGAATGTTTTTTATAAGGCTGCAATGCTGGTTTTACTAATGTTGTAGTGTGGAGGGCACGAACAGACCACGAGAGAATTCAATGGAGCCAAATTAAGAGTCTTTATTAGCTGGCCAGCGACCACCTCCGCCCGCGTAAAAGCAGTGTGAGAGGATGGTAAAGGCCTCTAGCTTCCACAGAGTTTTTATACTATTTTTAGGGAGGCTACATGACATAAAGCAAGTGTTCTGAAAACAAAAGAAACAAAAAGCAGGATGTACAATCAATATTTTAGTGACACAGAGTCATGGGAGGATACCCCCATAGATCTCTGGCGCCTAAAGACAAATTATAATCCTTGAAGTATAACACATTTTAAGTTACAGATTAAACAAAGGACATTTTTCCAGCTACATATTACTCAGGAGTTGTATTCTTGACATGCTTTCTTGAGGCAATCAGGCCTTAAGTCTTAGGTTAACCATTTCGAACCGCAAGCTTTGTACAGAAGCAGATAGCGTTCATTAACATGATTTCACTATATCATTATATTTATTAGAGGATGGCACTGGCCTTAAGTATCTTTTGGGGAGGCTACGTGATATAAAGCAGGTGTCCAGGGAACAAAGGCGGGCAGTGAAGTCAGGGTTACAGTGACACAGAGTTATGGAAACTATTTGCTCCACCGCACCCTGGAGCCAGAACATAGACAAAAAACCGATTATATTCTTAAGCAAGCGAATTCACAGAAGCAGATGGCAATCATTAATCAGGCAAATCAATTAAGCAATCTTTTTATCTGGCTATATAACTATGATTTAAACCTTAATTTATCAAGAATAAACCATCATTTGTAAACCACCACACTAATAGGGAGTATTTGGATGAAATTCCTGGTCAGTCCTCCAGAAATGTATTGTAAAACAGAACAAGAAAAGGCTCTCCATCACAAACTTTGGTTAAACAGAAGGAAGAAATGAGAAAAGGTGTTTTTTGTTTGGTTGGTTGGTTGGTTGGTTTTAGAGATGAGCATCTAGCTATGTTGTGCAGTGGCTATTCACAGGTGCAATCATAGAGCACTAACTACAGGCTCAAACTTGTGGCCTCAAGTGATCCTCCTGCCTCAGCCTCCTGGGTACCTGGGACTACAGGTGTGTGCCACCGTGCCCAGCTGAGAAAAGGTTTTATTGAAAGACTCCCTCTGAGCTTTAACTACCACCCTGAGACAAAGGAAGAAATGCCAAAAACTGTACTTTCCCACTTTGTCCTATCCTGAAGCATGCCTAAAGCAGAGCCTGAAGCAAGGATTAAGAAGGTAACAGTTTATTTGGGAGGTGCAAGCCCAGGGTAATGACAGTGAGTTAAAAGAATTGAGTCAAGGAAAGATGCAATGCAATGTGGTATGTTATATTATCACGGCTGGCCGCTATTCAAGGCAAATTGCTAAGAGACAAGGCAAGTTGCTCAGCAAGCTTGGTCACTCAGCACATGGGACTTCTCCAGAACAATTGCAAGGAGTGTCACAGGAAGAGAATGGCATTCAATGTATGAAACAAAAAGCTGAATCTACTGCTTGCTAGGCAAGGGAGAGCTGTACTTGTAAAACAGTGTCTATGAGCCAAGCAAGAGTTAATCTTATATAGGATTTGGGGTGTGAAATCCAGAGATTAATAGGCTTTCAGAAGGGGGAATATTTTGGGATTGGCAGATTTTCAGCTATGAGAGTACAGGCACTGGGATGAGGTTGTGGCTAGTCAGTTCAGCTACATCTCTCCCCTCAGACGCCATTCAGAAAGCCAGGTTCCATGTCTCATATCATGCGTTTCATCCAAGTCCAAAATTGGAGCAGCAACCTAGTGTAGATGGGGCATCAACTGAGAGAGGAAGAAAGGACACACACAGAGACAGACAGAGAGAGAGAAAACAACTTGCTTAGTCACAGGACATTAAGTTAGAGGGTGAGCAAAAGAGCCTGGCCCTGGACAGTGAGGACAAAGACACAACCTTTCCTGGAGAGGACCAAAAGGGGGCTACCTGTAGGGAATACTAACCCAGAATTACCAGGAATCTCAGTTCTTTCTCTCTTCCTTCAAAATTGAACAGAACCCTTGAGCCCACACTGCTACCTCCACACTGCCCTCATAAACTTCTGATTCTGATTTCCCAAAACATGGAGAAGAAGCCAAAGCCTTTTCACTGTGCAGCTCCTGAAAAACCATCACAACTACCTGTCTTGCCAGGGGCTTACCACAGCTGGACCCACCACCTAACAGTAATTTGCAGTTGTGCCCGATCAAAGAAGGAGGGGCATTTGGCATCCATGCCCTGATGATCTCCCCTGAACAAGAGAACCCCAGGGCTCCAAACACACATCAGAGCAGAGCATCAGGCCTAGAGAGCTGTGGTTAAACCTTAAAAAAAAAAAAAAAGGCAGCTAAGGCTGCAAACTCTCCCCATCTCTGATCCATCTCTGCTCTCCTCTCTCCAGTCCGCGCACATCCTCCCTCTTTAATGTCTATAGACTTCCCTTTACCAGCGTCACAGACTTTGTGTGAAAAGCAGCCTAGAGCGAAGGGCTTTCTTGCATTCTTGTGGGAAAGATGGAAACCTTCTTCTTCTCACTAGAGGAAAGGCAAATTAAATGGTTTCTATAGGTTTAACAGGTACTGTTTATGAAAATAAGAAAATTTCTTTTCATTTTGGTCTGCTAAAAGATTATTTTTGTTATCATGAGGGGATGTTGAATTTTATCAAAAGCTCTTTCATTTATTGGGATCATTTTGTGATTTTTCTTTTAAATCTTTGCGGCCAATTACATTAATTGAGTTTTCTAAGGTTAAATGAAATCTGCATTCTTAGTGTAAACCTAACTGGCTGATGATATATCAACCTTTTATATGTTATTGGACTGATTTTGAGAATTGATATTTGGTGCAGGGCTTTGTTTTCATGGATCATGAGTGAGAGTGAGCTATAAATTTTTTTCTTATTCTGTTTTTGCATCAGGGTTATGCCAGGTTTATAAAATGAGATGGGCCGTGTTCCTTCTTTTTCTCTTTTCTGTAAGAGTTTGTAGAACAGTAAAAGATTTTCTTCCTTGAATTTCAGTAGAAATCAATGGTGAAGCCAGTTAGGTTAGTTCTCTATGTGGAAAATATTTGAGTGATGATGGAATTGCTTTGATTGTAGTATTACTGAAGTTTGCAATTTTTCTTGAGTCATTGTTAGACGGTGATATTTTTATTTTGTTTTAAATTTCAAATTTATTAGCATAAATGTTTCTATAATATTCTTGGCTTATCTTTTAATGTCCTGCAGCATTTATAAAATTATTCCATTTTTAGTTGCTGATATTAAATATTTGTGCCATCTCTTCCTTTCTTTATAATTTCCCCAAACATTTGTCAATATTATTAGGTTTTTCAAACAGTTAATTTTTGCCTTATTACATCTCTCTATTGTGTTTGCCTGTTACTTCATTAACTTTTGCTATCTCTTATTATTTTTTCTCCTAGTTCATTGAGCTTATCTCACTTATTAATTTCTAACTTCTTGAGATATATGATAAGCTCAATAATTTCAGTTTTCATGATATATGAGTTTTAAGACTACAAAGTATCCTCCACGTGTTATAGCTGCATTCCGTTCCACAACTTTTAATTAGTGCTGTTATTGTTATTATTCAGTTCAAAACTTTCCATTTTTCATAGATTTTATTTTGACTTATAGCTTATTTAAAAGTGTATTTCTCTTTTTCTAATATCAGGAGGATTTTTCTAGTTATCATTTCATTATTGATCTCTAGCTTAATTATATTATGCCCAGACAACATTTTAAAAATTCACATCTTTAAAATTTCTCAAGATTTGTTTTGTGATCCAGTAAATGATCGATTTTGGCAAATGTTTTTAAGCAAACTTATAAATATGTATTTTGCAGTGGGTGGGTGCAATGTTCTGTAACTGTTAGTCCAGTGTTCTGTTTAAATCATCTTTATTGTTTTAATTCCTAAGACAATGATGGATTATTTATCTCCTTGAAGTTCCTTCCATTTTTGTTTTATATATTTTCTGGCCATGTAATTAGATACATTAAAATTTTAAATCATGTGTCTTCCTGATGAATTGAACTTTGTATCCTTCTGAAATGACCCTAATAGTCTTTACACATGGTTTTGTCTTATGGTCAATTTTGTCTGGTATTATTATACCTATAATAGTTTTCTTTTGGTTACTATAAATATGGTATATAGGCTTCCTTTCTTTTACTTTCAACTTTTTAAACCTGTTGCACTAAGCACGTTTATGTTTTGCTTTTATAACTGATCTGATACTCTTTGACTTTTAATTGGAGCATATACAGTGTTTACACACAATACAGTTATTGATATATTTGATAAAATCTACTCTTACTTTATGCTTTGTATTTGTCCTGAGTCATCTATGCAGAGGGCATGTTGTTTTAAGACTTTTTTGAAGAGTTTTAGGTTCACAGCAAAATTGAGAGGAAAGTACATCCACTGACCCCCCTCATGCATAGCCTCTCTGATTTCCCCTTCACCCTATTCATGCTTAAAACAGATAATTCTGCTACCAAATGACAGCCTCAAATTATTTGAGAATAGCTACAATGACCTATGCCCTAATTCACCTTTCCCCTACCTGAGGCCACTGGGAATCCATTCCATGGTGAAGATGCTCTCCTCTGGGACACTTGGCAGGGCCCAGGGTGGGCACCCTCTTGGCACAAGGCTTTCCTCCCCTTCTTATCTGTTATAACCTCTATGGGAACAAGAAAATCCGTGACCTCGCTGCCCCTACAAGGACTGAGGATTCTGGATAGAAGGAAGCTAAGCAAAGGACATGAGCCTATGCTAATCCCACTGATTCCAGTTCCCGTTATTTTCTTAGGAATTATTGAGCACCATTTATGAGTGGAATGCAGGTGTTTAAGATTCCCATCTCACACAGCCAAAGTCTTAGCACATGATGCCAAGGGGGGCTGGATATCTGACTTCTCAAAGCTTCATGGCTGGAGTTCAATGCCTTGGTAAATTAAGCATTGCCCAGCAACATACTTCCAGGAGTAGAAATCTGAGACAAGGGAACATAAAAAGTGTCTAGAGTTTTGCAATCATATATTGAGGTTCTGGCAAATGATTCAGCATAGAGAATACAGAGAGAATTATGTAGTCATTGGTCCCACAGCCAGTCATCCTGCCATTGTACCCATCCTTCCATGGGTAAAATGCTCTCAGCGGCCGAGCAGGTTTCTGCAATACCTGATTTCTCATGGGCCAATCTTCAAAGGGCCAGCTGGAATGGTCCAGATCTTCTGCTTTGTTTGTGTATGTTTCCTGTGTTATTCCTGACTTCTTGGACAGATACAGAGAAACTAAATAGCAGAGGGTGTCTACACCTGGGAGATATTAATATCATGATTTAAAATTCACAGTCCAAAACCACAATTACTTTTGCACCAACCTAATATGATACCAAGACTGAAGGACACATAGGGGATGTGAAACAAGAGTGCTTAGGCATGAAGTAGAGTTTCCTTTCCAAACACAACACCTTCTTAGTATACCTGCCCTGAACTTTGAGATAGAAGGAAAAAGAGAAAGATCCACCAGTTTTGCAATAGTATGTTGGAGGTTCTGGTAAATGACTCAGCAGCACCCCTCTTACTTACCCAAAACCAAACCCTTTGCCATATCCTGTGCAGATGTGGTAAGAACGCACACAGCATGAGCCTCTGAGCAAGACGGTAAGAGAGAGCCCATCCCTCCAGAAGGTTAAGGTATGAGCTTTGGGCCCCGTGAGAATAAAACGCTTTAGAGAAGAGAAGTGGCCTTGGTGGGTAATGTTCTGGGGATATAAAAGTCTCCAGGTGGGGGGTCTTGGGAGTGACCCAAGGTCACATCGAAGGTGACACCACAACCCAGAACATCGCTCCCTTTCAGCTCACTCCCACCCAGAAGTGCGGTCAACACCTATTTATTTTTCTAAGTCTGTATCATTACACTTGCTCCCAGTTTTGTGGGGGTAGGTACACTGTTCTCACCCCAACCCACTTCTCCTCTTATCTCCTCTGTAGTCCTCTTTCTACCCACCCCAGACATTTACCCACACCAGAGTTTTACCAAATTATCCCCAACCCAACATCCAGACCTTGTTCTTCTCCATACTTTTTTTATTGGTGGTGATGGTTGGGCAATGATTAGAGTAGGAAACAAGTAAAATGTAAAGGGTATTCCAGTGGATATCAAAACTTTGGAAGGCTATGACATATACATTGTCTTATAAACATTTTTCTCTCCCCATCCTTATTACTCCAGAGGCCAAATGAAAGTACCACATTCCCCCTGTTCTGTATAACCTGGGTTCTCCTTTACTGATAGATTTTTCCCTCACGATTCTTTTTTATGTCATATAAACACCCCAGAAGTTCTGACTAGCATCCCAGCCCAATAGGAATGTAGAGATAACTCCTAACTGAGACAGGAATTTCTTCTCAGAAACATAGCTGAGTCTCATAGTCAAATGAAATCAGCTAGTTCACCTAGGACCAAGTTTTGGCCCCTTATGCCTGTAGGTTCTGATCTTGCTATGACTTAAATGAATGATCAGGCTCAGGGAAATCAGGTTGCAACAGCAGACTCAAATGCCACATCTAAGTGTGGGAATGTCATATCACTGCCGCATTCTCTTTTACCTACGGGGTCTGACTCTGCC
>RJWJ010009251.1:0-50587 GCA_004363605.1 Indri indri
AAATAATAATTGTATGTAATATGGGGTACAATATGGTGTTTTGATACATGTGTACATTGTGGAATGATCGAATCAGGCTAATTAACATATCCATCGCCTCAAATATTTATCATTTCTTTGTGGTGAGAACATTTAAAATCCTCTCTTTTAGCTGTTTTGAAATATACAATACATTATTATTAACTATAATCACCATGCTGTGCAACATGGTGACTATAGCAAACTTATTTTTAAAAGACCAATCAGTAAACAAATTCAGAGATTTTTCTTGATTTTTGTGGGCCCTAGTTGCCTTATCTGTTCATTGGGAATTAATCTGTTAATAGGGAAAATGGTGGTTTCTAAAGATGCCTTACTGATCTAACATTCTATGATGTTATTTCTTTTTGTTTGCACTTATCTCACAAATGTTTTTTGATTATGTACTCTGAGCTCAGCTCTGAGGATATAGCTGTGAAAAATTATAAATATTGTCTCTGCCCTTCTTAATTTTACATTCTAGGGACATGGCAGGGAGGGAACAGACACAAACATGAATGGATTCATTAAATGAATAATTTATTATAATTATGATGTGTGCAGTGAAGGGGAAATAGAGGCAGGCTGCTATGACCTAGTTCAGCAGTGTGATCGGGGGAGGTTTCCCTGAGGAGGTAACATTTAAGACCTGCTTAGTTCATGGGAATCAGACTGATGAGGAGAAAGAGGCATTCCTGGCAAAGGCCATGGGGTGGGATCAAGTCTGGCACAATTGAGAAGCAGAAAAATGCCCTTTATATCTGAAGAGGAGGGGACACATGGCCTGGGACAAGCTGGAGAGGAGGCAGTGGCCATCTTATGCAGGGCCAATAGCAAGAATTTACATTTTATTCTCATGAGAATGGGAAGCCATGGAAGGTTTTAAAGATCACTCTGAGGATGGATAGATAGATCGATAATGATAAGCAAGTATAGTCAAATGCCAATGGTAGAGCTGAATTTAAGTGGTGGGTATACAGGTGTTCACTAGAAAATTCTTTCAACTTTTCTGTATGTTTAAACATTTTTTAATAACATGTTGGGACAAATCACTGTGGCTATAGTAAGGAGAATGGATTGAGGGAGGACCAATTTGGCTGCATAGACAGCAGCTGGGAAACTGTTGCAATAATCATGGGGAGGGGTGATAGTGGCTTGGACTAAAGTGGTGATATGGAGATGGTGAGAACCAGACAGGTCCTAGAGATACTTAGAAGGTAGACTCAATAGATCTCCTGATTGATTTTGCCTCAGGGTAAGGAAGAGGCAGAAATCAAAGATCATTACCAAGTGTCTGGTAACTGTAACTGGGTGGATGATAGTACCAGGTATAGAGACAGGACACACTAGAGTAGGAAGACATGTGTGCGAGGGAGAGGGTGGAACGAAGAGCTCAGTTTTAAATATGTTCGTATCATAAACTATCCTGGTGGAGATGTCATATGGGCAGTTGGATCTGGTTTTGCAGCCGACAGGAAGGTCTGGGTTGGAGATGAGAGTTTGAAGTTCAAAGTGTGATAAAACCTTGAGAGTACGGTTCATGATAATGCCTGAAAGGCTGTATAACATGAGGAGAAAAGAAAGGCTGGGCACTGAAGAATCCAACTTTTGCCAGTTGTGTAGAGAGTGAGCAAAGACAGAGAAGGAGAAGGAGTATCTACAAAACAAAACAAAAAAAAAAAAATCAGGAGTGTTAAAGAAGGCCTCTATTGGTGGGTTTTTGAGTTGTTTCCAATATCTTGCAATAAATACCCTTGTATATACTCATTTCTCATATATACATCTATCTCTGTAAGGTAAATACCCAGAAGTGGAATGGCTGGGTAAAATGTATATTTAATTTTAAATTTCAAAGTGTTTACTTTTGAAAGAAAAGATTGCTTACAAAAGCCACCAAATAAAGATAGTTTACTTAACCATATTTAATGTGCAGTTGATAGGACTGAATAAATAAATTTGATATATCCCTGTAATGTAATACCCTGTGGGCATAAAAAAGAATGAGACTTTCAATATACTCTAATATGGAAGGGGAGAGAAGATTTACTTTTCACAATTTTGAACTATTTGAATTCTGTGCTATTCACATACATTACATATACTTAAAAATATTATTTGTAACTCTATCCCATACTTTGTAAAAAAGAGTGACCTAAAGATCAATTTGCCTTTTATTTCCAAGAGCAACACCAACAGGTTCCTGATAGACTTTTGCATACTTGGGTTTTGTGTTACAGAAACACGTAGTTAGACATTGGATTTTATGAAAACATGATACAGAGAATTGTTCTAAACCATGATACAAAGATCTGAACACATAAAGTTCATGCTCTTCTTGAGTTCAAGTTATATATTTTGAAATTTGTTATTTTGCTAAATTTATTATTAGTGAATAAATTCACTTTGTTGTATCTACTTCAGAGATGTCTCCAGACTTCACCATCACCACCCTCTCACCTCCTCTGAAAATGTCACTGAAGACAGAACGAATCACATCAAGTCTTAAGACAATTTATTTTTCCTGTGTGGGAAGTAGTGATGATCTAACACTTTTTGTTTTCTGTTTTTAAGAAGGGCAGCATAGGGATATGAGTGTGAATTAAAAAAAAAAAAGTACCATGCTTATTAAGCTATAGTAGACTAAAAACTTGAATTTTCTAGAATTAGATGGCCTATTAGATGGCCTAATAATAACACAAATATATTCTTAAACTAGTTTTCAAAATTCAAGATGTCTATAAATATGGAACGACTAACTAGAATAAGCCTGAAGTTCATCCTAGCTCTCCTAATACTAAAATTCAGTTTCTACACTTTTAAAGATTTTATATGAATTCAAGTGAAAAAAATGAGCTGAGGGGCTAGAATGTGACTCCAGAACATACCTGAGCCAGGTATGTTCATGCTCAAGTAATCAGACTCTGTTCCACCTTTCTTGACATATGTCCTCCTATCTATCTTGATAAGCATAGGATCATGCCAAGGACTGCAGTGAAAAGAACACTGGCCTAAGAGAGTCACACTCCAGATTTAAGTCTGGATCCAGTAACAGCCTCTATATGACCGTGGGCAAGTTATCTCAGCTCTCTGGGGTTCAGGTTCGGAATCTGCAAAATGAGGAACCAGGTCTGAGGTCCCGTCTGGCTTTAACTGTCTTTGCATGTAAGTTTGGTGGCTCAAGCATCTGGAATTCCAGGTGACAGAAGGTATGATAGATTGAACTACTGGCCCCAATTCTGCATGCCTTCCTATGTGCTTACTCATTCATGGCTTCGTTATGGGCAGAGCATATTTCCCTGACTCTTGATTTTGAGCTTGGCCATCTGACTTCCTTTGACCAATGGGTATCAGTAGACATGACACAACCAGGGGCTCAAAGTGTACTCGAGCAGTGGGGCTCATCTTATTGTACCTCTGTCATCATCATGCTCTGGCTTTTCCTTTGGCCTAAGGAGGATGAGACATGAGCAGCTAACGTAGACCTCCATGCCTATAGCAGGAAGCAGAGATGCTCTAGCCAACCTCTGTAGCCATGAGAAGAAAGGATTGCCATTTTAAGCCACTGACATTTGGGGTGGTTTGTCATTCAGCATTACTGTTGAAATAGATAACCACTACAAAAGGAGATAACGAAAACTCAGGGAAGGAGAAAATAAGGGAGAGAGAGCAAATAGAATCCATGACTTTTTCCTGTAACAGGGCAGAGAAGAATCAGAAGTGAAATAGCAAGAGTATCTCTCTTTCATTAAACGAGTTTCATCAGTGAACAAATGTGAAAAGGTGTATTGATTGACCATTATTTCTTATTCCCTTTTGGTTAATGGCTTAGAACATTTTATAAAATAAATGTTTATGACAGAGCTCTCTAATAGCTAAGGTCATCAGTAGGTGACCCTACATCCCAATTTCCCCAGGTCAATCCTAGTTTACATCTGTCATTCTGGTATAATTATTTAGCTCTCTTCACTCTCAAAAGTAGGCTGATTTAGATGATAAATTCTACAGTCACCACAGAAAGCCCTGTCAGTCCATCCTGAGACATTACCTGGTTAATCCACAAGTTTGCTACTATAACAGGACTACCCCTCACCCCAGCAACCATCCCCACCATGCCTTCCTTGAATCACAGGCATTCCTAGGGAGAAAAGGGTGGCCAGTAGTATCCTTCCTCTTACTCTTCAAGTGATCTATCTTTTCAGTGGTCCCCTTTCTCCTCAAAGCATTTGAGGAAATGTAAAGTAACTCATAATTAGAAAAAGGTTGGGGACCCCAAATCTCAATTGTAGTTTCAAATAAGCTTGTGCCATTTCTCTTATGGTATAAACCCTATGAGCCATTGCACAATTTGCTCGTTGATAGGACGGTGTAGTATACTTTCTGTCGTCCATTCAAGAAGGCTCTCATGGACATATAGAGGTACATGTATTATTAGGCACTCGGCAAGACCCTAAATGTTCATACTGACATCTCTTCCTTCATGTCCCAATACTGTCAGGTGAGAAATGGCAGCGAAGCAGAATCCTAGGTCCCAGCTTGCTACTGGTAGGAAATGGCAACCAGATAGTCCCCAGAGGCCTCATTCTTGGAGAACTGGTCCCTTCAGAGCCTACGCTTCCCCATGCTGGAACGGAGCATGAGTACACCCTCGACGGGAGTCCCAGGGTTGTTGGCCATCTGTTGCCAAAGGCGTTGCTCTTCCCCCTGGGAATCCATCCAATCCACGTTCTTCCCATGGCTCACACCTGCAGAAGTGAAAGGGGAGCATTACACTTCACAGATGAAATATTTTGATCTCCTAAAAGGCATCTATCAACCTCTGAGGGGGCCTTTCAATCAGAGAGCCTTTCACTGGCTTGTTCTCACTTAGCATATCTAGTGAGTGGTGTTAGAATGGAATCAATCCTTTGCAGCCTGCACTACTCTCTTCCGTCCAGACAATGTGATACAAATAAGGACGGCCCTGATGACTCATTTCCTCCCCTCTTTGGTAGTTTAGCAGAGAGCTGGCTCATCTGGACTGAATTAACATGACAGAAGAACAGGCTGAACTGGGCTCTGAGGCTCTCTTTTTCTAACAAGGCCACATTTCTGATCTGGAGGGTATTTCATTCTAGGGGCATAGATATCCCTGGCTCCCCTTAATCTATAAATAAGTAAAGCATCATAGGGGTGGGGTATTTCACAGCAGACATGGTAACCATGGGATATTCAGACCATCTATGTCTGGCCTAAGCCATGGGGTAATGAAAGTTTGGGGGACTGCACATGACCTACTACTGTAACCTCCCCTACCAATTCACCCTCTTATAGCTGTGCCTTGTGGTACCAGTGGTGGGTTTCCTTGACCTGTTTTAACAATATTAGATGTTACTTTTTTAAGGAAAAAAAATGGATGTCATTTCAATTCAACCAGTATGAATAATAGCTGCAAGTCTTGAACAGAATTGAGAAGATGAGGAAGTAAAGTCGGTCTTGCAAGTTCATCTCTCCCCTGTCAGAAGACTGTGCTATCTTGGTGATCCTCTCCCAAGAAAAACCTGAAGCAAGGCCCAAGAAAGTACTTGAAATTCACTCAGCCTAAAGTGTAAATGTTAGTCTATGAAAGAACTAAATATAAATGTTATACCTGCCAAACTTCTAGACTAGGGATAAAAAGTCACAGTAGTAATGTTTGTATTTTAACAATGAACAGATCCTTAGCTAAAGAAATGGAGCATTTGTGGTAGTTTTGGGATTCAGCTACAGCTGAAACTACATATACATCTATTTCACATCACACCTGCAGGAGTCATGCCCCTACTCCATGCCCAGTCACAGACCATCACAGAGTCCCCAAATCCCTCACCGCTTCCAGAATTCAAACGAACTCCTCCCAGAAAGATGTTGCTGGAAAAGGCCTCCTTGTCCCAGATGGTAAGTTCTAGGCAAACATTCTTTAAGTCCTGGGGATGCAGGCCACTGAACATGAAAGTATGATTCCACTGAGGGTTAACGCTCTTTTTTATTACCAGAGTTTTGTGCTTGGTGGCTTTGTTATCATCAGGGAGCAGGTAGCTGCAGGGGAAAACACAATCAAGCCACCAGTGAGATAGTAGGCAGGACATGTCATCCTTGAGTAGTCATTTGAATTTCCCATAATTCCCTGTGTGTGTGCTCAAGTGTGATATGTGTATTTAA
The DNA here is from genome assembly GCA_004363605.1 of Indri indri. NCBI lineage: Eukaryota > Metazoa > Chordata > Mammalia > Primates > Indriidae > Indri > Indri indri. Next base: position 6,196 of record RJWJ010009251.1, read on the forward strand.
TTTTCTCTCCTAGGTTGATATACACTCAAATCTGGATTTATTTAGAGGAATGGCTTATTATCTCTTTCAAGAGGGGCAAAAGTAAAATGCTCTCCTTTCTAATCCTATTTTGATCCTTCTCCCTGTCTTGAGAAGAAAATATCTCCTGTGGTAGACACTATTGAATGCTCTGCTTCATACCTTCTTGGCCCTCCTCTGAGTTTATTTGTAGCTAAGATGGGCAGTTCCTGCATGCTTTCAGTTGCCCTCCTCAAGCACCTCTGTCTCTTGGCTTTTCCCATTAAGGATTTTCTCTGGTGTTGCGTGAGCCGGCTCAGCTTATGTGAGGGGAACTCAGAGATTTAATGCCCCTAGCAACAACTCATAACCAGTAAGTTTTGGAAATTGGTGGATGAATCCCCTAGCTTCCCTGTCCCTCAAAGGGACAACCTTAAGGTATATGCCACAGAGTTCCTCATTGCTTCCCTGGTGGAATTAAGCCCCAGTTGCCCACAGTGGTAACTTTCCCATTAACATATCTTCTTATCAGCTTCCCTCCCTTCCTTGTCTCATTTTCTCCACTCTCTTACTGGTGTTTCCTGAAATTTCTTCCCAAATAAAATACCTGTACCCCAGGCCTTCTCTATTATGGTTGAAATTACTGTACCCATTTCTAGATTATGTGACGAATATAACCTTTTCCCTCGTTTAGGGAGCATATTTTAGGGAAGAAGCCAGATGTATGTACGGAATAAGTATGCATAACAAAAATGAAAAATACCACAAGCAAATGACTTTACAATAAAGATACATTAGGTCACTTAAGGTTTCATTTCATGTAGCAAGCCGAGACTGCTTATCTCCTAATATCCATTTTCCCCTTATTTTTCTCTAAAAAATATCCCTGTATTTTTTATTTGGGTTGCCCAGAATAAAGACTATATCTTCCAGCCTCCTTTGCAGCTAGTATAGCCATGTGACTGAGTTCTGGCCAATGGGGTAGAAGAAGTAGGTCTGTATAAAACTTCTGGGAAGTATCCTGCCAGCTGCAATTTGGATGGGATAGCTGAAACTTGAGCAGCTATCCTGGCCCATGAGGTAGATACGATAACGAGATAGCAAAAAACTGGGTACCTGATAATCATGGTGTCATGATGCTTCCATACCTGCCCTGGATACCTTACTTTCAGTCTTTGTCTACATGTATGAGAAAAAAACCTTTTCTCTTGTTTAAACCACTGTTATTTTGGCTCACAGACAGATGTAATGTTAACTGTTATTTTTTATAATATTAAACTTTACAGAAGGGTCTATTCTGGCTCTCTTACTCTTTCTTCTTCTTTTTTTAAATTCTCAGGGCCTTTTAAAATCACCTTAGTGTTTAAGTATAACTAAAGAGAGAACTAGAAAGTTACTTCCTTTCTTTTCTTTCTAGAACAAAGATACTGGCCTTTATTTTTTTCTGCTTCACAGATTTTCAACATGATTAAGCGAAAACTGTTTCAGAAGACATTAAGCGCTCCTGCAAGGCCACAGCGAGGCAACAGGCCAGGAGCCATCCCCTCATCCGACCAGATAGTGAGCAGCAGAGGCCTGATCTGGATGGGGGCACTGCTGAGGCAAGTTGCAATGGCAGGATCCAGACAGAGTATTTGTTCTATGCTTGTGTCTACTGCAAGAAAGAGTGAAGGCCAGATGGACTGGGATGCAGGCATCACACTCACCGTTGGGGAAGCCCCTCAGACATCTGCCTCTCCTCACTACTGGCTTTACCAAAGTTAGAACAGGTGAGGGTAAAGGCTTGACTCATTTTCTTTTAGGGAAAATATACTTTTCTAAGACGGCTTGAGGAGAGGAACCATATTATCCTTTGACTCAAAGAATGAACCTCATGGTCTGGCATCATGGGAATTTGTTTTACCTAATGTGCTTTATGGTGCTCCATAAGGGCAGGGATTATATCTTATTTAGTTTTGAAATCACAACACCTGGTGCTTGGTACATATGCATTTGTGTGTTTGTTTGAATGAATTAAAAATATGCTTCCAGTCCTAGTTCCTCTAATTCCAGGAGAAAAATTTCCAATAGTCAGAGATCAAGAGGGATTTGCTGTTTGGGTTGCCTATAATTGGGCAAGAATATCCATTTAAAGGGCCGTGTTCCCTCAGGAAACTGCCCTGTGCTACAGAAAGTGGACACAAATGCTCAGCAGGCAGTCCCAGAGCCTCTGCAAAGCACTCCCCAGTGGGTAAGTCCGGGGAGAATGCTCTGACATCTCAATTTTTTTTACAATTTCTTCCAAGAGAGCAAAACATCAAGGACCTGATATTTTGGTTATTGTTGCATATTGCCAGTAACAAATGATAACAACACTCAACATGTAGAAAAATTACATATAGAAAAGCATACTTGCCCCCCCACCCTGCTTTGAGAAATGAATCTCACAGGAAAATTGCCAGTCTTGAGGGTGAGAGTGATGGGAACTCCTGAAATATGTTGGAAACAGAGTGACAGAATAGGCAGTTCCCTCCACACTTGTATTGTTTTAGAGTAAAAGCCAGAATTTAAGGGTATTTCTCTCCCAATACATATCCGGTAAGCAGAACATAGAAGACTCACAGCCATCACTGGCTTGTGGATCACAGATCATTTTTTTTTTATGTCTCATTAAGTATCATCTGAAATGAGCTAAAACAAAATTACCCCTTCACAAAGCTATCAGAAGTGCCTCCTGACTTCACTGCTGTTAAATTCTTTGCTTCTTTGATGAACACTTCTAGTATTCCTCCAGAGATTACAGGCGACTCCTTCTTCTTTCCCTTCTTAACGGTCTTCTTTCCTGCATCAGCCACCAAAGTGAGATAAAGATAGATAGAGAGATGAGGGTGGGGAGAGAGACAGGGGGAGAGAGAGAGAGGGAGAGAGAGAGAGAGAGGGAGAGAGAGAGAGAGAGAGAGAGAGAGAGAGAGAGAGAGAGAGAGAGAAATCATGGGTTCCATTTCAAAATTTACAAAAATCATCTCCAAAGATTCACTTCATTTGCTGACCAAATCAGGCCTTTACATTACTGTATATTTTGTATTCATTGAAATGTTTTTTACCCCATGGATTCTTTCTGGATAGATCTTTCATTTGTGTTTGTTGAAAAAAAAATGAAGAAAAAGATGTAAAACTTTAAACACCCCTACAAGGCATATCTTTTCACAGGGTATAAAAGTATGGAATGCAAAGGACCCTAAGAGTTTCCTAGGGCACCATTCCTGCTCTTAGTGAGAAATAGCTATGATGAAAGCCACACACAAGTGGCAAGACTCCAAAAGAGAAAATTCCTTAACTCCCTTCTTTGATATTAGTCTGGTAAATTGTCAGTTTCAGTTAGGGCCAGCTCTAGAGGCTACATTCCGGGCACAAAGACATTTTAGGGTGAGAAAAAACTCTTTCTCACCTCGTATTTTTATTCTGATGAAATATGCTCCACATGGTATCAACCATAATATCAATCACCACCATGACCACCACCTTTATTTAGTACTGTTTTAAGTACTTTACATGTATGAATCTATTTAATCCTCACAGCAGATCTTTGAGGTGAGGAAACTGAGGCCAGGAGATAGTAAGTTACTTGCAAAGCATCAAACTGAAGAGGGTGACAGTGAATGGGAGGACAGAGGAGCTACCTTCAGGAGCTGATGAAAAAAGAAGGTCAAGAGGGAGTTATAAGTTTACTCCATTGGTATTTTTCCTTTGCATTCTATGTTCTGGGTCGGCTTCTTCCTCAAGCCTCCCTGAATAGCTGTGAATGTCATAAATTCACACAGCAGCTTCCTATACCCTGCTCCCAGCAGACTGTTCCCCTGCCCAAGAGAAGATCCTATATCTCTGGGACTAACATAAAAAAAAAATCTCACCACCAAGGCTGGTTTCTAAGTATGAACTTTGCCCTTTTCTTGAAAGAATCTTGTACCCTTCCCTATACTTTTCAACTCTCCACAAAAGAGAGTAACTACTCTTAAACCTTTATGTTTTGTTTGTATAATGTGAAAGTAACATAGTCCAAATAATCCCTGATCCCTATTCCCGTACTTCTAGAAACAAAGTCATTGATCAAAGTCATTGATTTTTACACTACCTTGAAGTTGTTCTAGTGGAAACATCAGGTTCTCCTCTGGGGGAATGTAATGTAAAACAACTGTCAGCTCTCCTTTGTACTGAAGGCCAATATCAGGAGCAAACTCCACCTGGCCAAGGGGAGACAGTTGAAAAGAAAGAGTGAGAATGTTTGGCTTAGTATTTTGCAACCCTCATGTGAATGTACAATATTTACTTGGGGGCTTAAATGTGACAATTCATTCCTATTTCAACTATGTTGGCTCTTAATTTTTTAAGAGACGCCTTAGGTATGAGAAAAGGGAGACTGGAAAACTCTTTGAAAGCAGTTGCATATAACTTTTAACATTAAAGTGAAAGGAATTTGAAAGAAGACATATAACACAAATTTGGTCAGTCAATAGATATTGAGGGCCTGTCACTGAGCATACACATACAGTTCGGGATATGAGCAGGAATGAAGATGAACTGAAACTAGCTCCAGAAGTTACTTATCCCTGTATGTCTTTGATGTCTCAAAGCTTTCCTAAATGACCAAAGTGGGATTTACATTGGGCTGCCAGCCATCAATTATTAAAAGCAATATTGGTAATTCACATCATGAAAATTCAATGTAGAGAAAGTGGTTCACTCAGATATTGCTGGTGGGGATGTAAAGTGGTGCAGTCACTCTTGAAAACAGTTTGGTAGTTTCTTGTTTACAGCCAACTACCATACAACTCAGAAATTGTACTCTTGGGCATTTGTCCCAGAGAAATGAAAAATTATGTCCACACAAAACTTGTACACTAATATTTGTGTCAGCTTTATTTGTAATAGTAAAAAAGTAAAAACAACTAGCTATCCTTCAACATGTGAATGGTTAAACAAACTGTGGTGCATTGATAGCATGGAATGCTACCCGGCAATAAAAAAGAAACAGAATATTGATACATGCAACAACTTGAATGAATCTCTAGAGAATTATGCCAGGTGAAAAAAGCCAGTCTTAAAAGGATATATACTGTATGATTCCATTTATGTGACATTCTTGAAATGACAAAATCATAGAGATGGAGAACAGATTAGTAGTTGCTAGGAGTTAGGAACAGGAGGAATGGGAGAAAGGGAGGTTTGGTTATGAAAGATCAACCTGATGGACACATGTGGAATTGTTCTGTATCTTGACTGTGATGGTTACACAAACCTACTCAGGTGATAAAATTTCCTAAATATACACACACAAATGAGTATAAGTAAAACTGGGAAATCTGAATAAAATTGGTGGATCATATCAATGTCAATATCTTGGTTGTGATATTGTATTACAGCTTTGCAATATGTTACCATGAGGAAAATTGGGTAATAAGTACATGGAATCTCTTTGTATTATTTCTTATAACTGCATGTGGATTTATAATCATCTCAAAATAAAAAGTTCAGGTGAAAAAATTCAATGTGCACATACACCCAGAGCTTCTGTTATGTAGGTCTCCCACTTGATGTTGAGTCAATTAAACGTTGAGTTTTCATAGATAGAATAGGAAAGGTAGAGTATTTTCTCAGGCTTTTCCTTCAGGGATCTGACTTCTGAATCAAGGGCAGAGAACTGCTCTCCTCTAAGAGAGGGCATACTGAAAGAGTTCAGAAACTCAGCCCACTCACAGCAAAGCCAAAGGCTATGTGAAGTTCAGCAATCAATCAATCAATCAATAAATGAGTGAGTGAGTAAGTAAATAAGTAAGTAAATAAACTGAGACCATTGCAAAAAAAGGAATCCTTGCCTGACATTCATTCATTTTCATCTCGTTGTTGGTGGTAAAATTTATTAGTAAGAATGGGAAAAATACTTAAAATATTTTATTCAACCTTCTTACCAAGGCAAAAATGAGATTGGTGATATGCTGAAATAGACTATCCATCTAATATTTAATCTGATTAATTTAGATCAAGTTCCTTGTAAAAGGGCTTTTCTTTTTTTGTGACAATTTCAGTAAATTTTAATTTATATGAATGTCATTATTGGAAATTATAATGGATATTATAGTATTATATATTCAAGATGGTTACTACTTTTTTGATACTATCATCAATGAGAGCTAGGTATTTGTCGCCTGTCTTTGGGTCTGAGTGGGCTCTATTATTGCTTTGACTAGGAGAATACCACAGAAATCACAATGTGCCACTTTGGGGGTATAGGCCTTAATATTGACAACTTCTACTTTCTTTCTTGGGATGGATTCCTGATGTCCCTCTGGGAACCTACGCTGTGAGATTGAAGCCACAGAGAGAAGCCACAGGTATGTGCACCAGTTGCAGGTCTAGCTGAGTTGGCCAGCCAGCAGCCAACATCATGTATGAGAAATGGGAGTGAGCCAACTTGAACAATCAGCCTTGTTGAGTCTTCAGGCGATGTCAGACTCAGTCTGGCTGCAACTGCATAAGAGACCTCAACTCAGAACTACCTAAATGAGTCCAGTAAACCCACAGAATCATGAAAGATAATAATAAATTGTTGTTTTAAGCCCCTAAGGTTTAGGGTACTTTGCTATACAGCAATAGTTAGCCAAAGCAGGCTCTATTTGCTTTTGGGTGAGATCTTTGGGGTAGGATAATATGTTGGCAGGAAAAAGCGATATATGTAGGTGTCACATACTAATATGTAGTATGTTAGTAGGGATCAAAAACATACAGTTTGGGAATTTATTAATGTTCCATTGGTTTTTAGCCTCAATTAAAATATATTGGTAGGCCAGGCATGGTGGCTCACGCCTGTAATCCTAGCACTCTGGGAGGCCGAGGTGGGTGGATCGTTCGAGCTCAGGAGTTCAAGACCAGCCTGAGCAAGAGCGAGACCCTGTCTCTACTAAAAAAATAGAAAGAAATTAATTGGACAGCTAAACATATATAGAAAAAAAAAATTAGCCGGGCATGGTGGCACATGCCTGTAGTCCCAGCTACTTGGGAGGCTGAGGCAGGAGGATCGCTTGAGCCCAGGAGTTTGAGGTTGCTGTGAGCTAGGCTGACGCCATGGCACTCTAGCCTGGGCAACAGAGTGAGACTCTGTCTCAAAAAATATATATATATATTGGTGACTTTGTATAAATATAGATCTTATGTCTTATGAAAGTAGAACACAATAAAGATGAAGGCTTACGGCATTATAATCACACAGAAAAGAAATTTAAATGGGGGAGTCATCTTGTAGCCTGAATATATCTAATGTTTTGGGGTATTTTTGGTACTTTTACAAAAAAATTCAAGGCAACACCCTCTTCTGGTATACCACCTTTTCATTATGCAATCAACTCCTGCTCAGAAAAAGGTAGTGGAATTCAGCTCAATTCAATTCAGTTCAACTCTACCATATGGAATGTTTACTTTTTTATGATGTACTTTGCTAAGCGCTGTGGGGACACATAGACACAGACTCTGCTTTCGATGAGTTTTCAGCCTATCCAGGAGACACATTTTCAGTAAAAGCTCTATTAATCCACCCTTATTTAACAGACTCATCAGAATTAATTAATGCTCTCCATCCCCAATGAATAGTAGGATCCTCTCTACAAAGACCACGTGTGTTTGTTTCTATCAGCTGAATTGTATGATCACCAAGAGTCAGCTGCATTAGTCTTCCAAGTTCTTTATGCCAGACATAATTGTGGTATAATTATATAATTTAATATTACACAAATTGATGAGTGCAATGAGTTCAAAAAGACAGCTGTTATTATAAAAATTAAGCTGAATACTTTAAGAGAATTAAAGATTTGAAAACAAAGTTGGTATTGGATTATACGTGAGCTTGAAGCTGTAAAATATCAGAAAAAATTGTGAATATTTAAAAAGATTTTGAATTTTTTTTCTGACAGAGTTGCTCTGTTGCCCAGGCTAGAGTACCATGGCATCAGCCTCGCTCACAGCAACCTCAAACTCCTGGGCTCAAGTGATCCTCCTGCCTCAGCCTCCCAAGTAGCTGGGACTACAAGCACACACCACCACGCCCAGCTAATTTTTTGTATTTTTAGTTTCTTGGCTAGTTTTTTTCTATTTTTAATAGAGGCAGGGTCTCTCTCTCGCTCAGGCTGGTCTCGAACTCCTGAGCTCAAGTGATCCACCCACCTCGGCCTCTCAGGATGCTAGGATTATAGGCGTGAGCCACCGCACCTGGCCCCTTTGGTTTTATTTTGAAAATATTCTTATATTCTTGTTTCACTTTAGAAAATGTCAAAAGGGACTATTGATGATGCATTAGGGCTAGAATTTATGCCAAGAATATATGGCAGAATTTTAATCATTGAACCAATATTCAAACAAAATTAATTGTGTCTATATCAGAAGATTTACAAATGAATGTACATTTATTTGTTTTAAGTTAAAATCTTTAAGGTATACATTGGGAAGTTATGGTAATCAAAACAGCACGGTACTGGCATGAGAAAAGACACATAAACCAATGAAACAGAATAGAAATCCCAGAAATAAAGCCACACAGTTACGGCCAGCTGATTTTTAACAAAGGTGCCAATAACACACAATGGTGAAAGGACAGTCTCTTCAATAAAGTGTTGGGAAAACTGGTTATCTACAAGCAGAAGAATAAAATTGACCTTTATCCCACACTATATATAAAAATCAACGCAAAATGGATTAAAGGCTTAAATGTAAGCCATGACACTGTAAAGCTAATAGAAGAAAACATAGGGGAAAAGCTCCACGACATTGGTCTCGGCAAATAATTTTTGGATATGATCCCCAAAGCACAGGTAACAAAAGCAGAAATAGACAAAAGGGATTGCATCAAACTAACAAGCTTCTGCATAGCAAAGGGAGCAATCAACAGAGTGAAGAGACAACCTATGGAATGGGAGAAAATATTTGCAAATCATACATCTGACACAGGGTTAATATCCAAAATACATAAGGAACTCAAACAACTCAGTAGTAAGAAAACAGCCCAATTAAAAATGGGCAAAGGATCTGAACAGACAGTTCTCAAAAGAAGACAAACAAAAATATCCAACAGGTATATGAAAAAATGCTCAACATCACTAATCATCAGGTTAATGCAAATTAAAACCATGAGATACCACGTCACACTTGCTAGAGTGGCTATTATCAAAAAGACAAAAGACAAGTGTTGGAGAAAATGTGGGGAAAGGGAACCCTTGTACACTGTTGGTGAGAATGTAAATTAGTACAGCTACCATGGAAAACAGTATAGAGGTTCCTCAAAAAATCAAAAATAGAACTACCATAGATATGATCCAGCAATCCCACTACTGGGTATATATCCAAAGGAAATGAGATCAGTATCTTTTTTTTTTTTTTTTTTTTTGAGACAGAGTCTCACTCTCTTGCCTGGGGTGAGTGCCGTGGCGTCAGCCTAGCTCACAGCAACCTCAAACTCCTGGGGTCGAGCAATTCTACTGTCTCAGCCTCCCGAGTAGCTGGGACTACAGGCATGCGCCACCATGCCCGGCTAGAAATCAGTATCTTGAACAGATATCTACAGTCTTATGTTCATTGCAGCATTGTTCACATTAGCCAACCTATAGAATCAACCTAAGTGTTCATCAATTTATGAATAAAGAAAATATGATATATACACACAATGAAATGCTATTCAGCCATACAAAGGAAGGAAATACTGTCATTTTTGACAATGTGAATGAACCTGGAGGACATTATGTTGACTGAAATAAACCTGGCACAGAAAGACAAATACTGCATGATCTCACTTATATGTGGCATCTAAAAACATTGAACTAGTAGAAGTGGAGAGTAGAATGGTGGCTATCAGTGGCATGGGTGGGGTGGGGGTTGAGCAGATGTTGGTCAAACTATACAAAATTTCAGTTAGACAGGAGAAGTCTGAGGTATCTATTATACAACATGATGACTACAGTTAATATTGATAACAATGTATTCTCGAAAATTGCTAAGAGTAGATTTTATGTGTTCTCACCACAAAAATAAATATTTGAAGTAATGTGTATGTTAATTAAATTGATTTAGCTGTTCCACAATGTATACATGTTTCAAAACAACATGTTTTACATGAAAAACATATATTAATACAATTTTTATGTGTCGATTCAAAATAATGAAAAACATTAAAATAAAAAGAAATGCATTGAGTGAATGTGTTTGTATGTAGGTGACTTTCTCTCTTAACTGACCTACTACTGGTCATGATTGCTGGGAGAAGAAAGCTTCTACTACACAGAAAGTTCAATGTCACACAAACGGTGACAGTTGCCCCAACACAAGTACAAAGAAACTACTGTGGGAAGAGGAAGATTAATCCAAATTGGTATAAGGAGGTGGCCCTTGACTGGTCCCTAAAGGATGGGAGAGATGATGACAGATGAAGATGGGTTGGGAAGAAGGTTACTCTGAGTTGAGAAGGCTGTAGGAGCAAAATATGGTGGGAAATGTGTTGAATGTGTTTATGGATTGGCAGAAAATCAAATGTGATTAGGGGAGTGTGTGTAGGGAGGCAGTAGCAAGGAGGATAGAAATAAGGTGTCTACTGTGGGTTCCCTAGAAGACCCTAAGGCATGAATTTAATTTATAGCATTTTATTAGGAAGGATAGCGGGGAAATGGGACTGACAGTGAAGGAGGCTTAAGGGTATGATATCAGGCGAAGTTCCATGGAGAGTAACTTTTGTTCAGTCTCATAGGAGAACTCTGGAGATATGACAGATCACAACTCAGAGCTGTTCCAATCAGAGGCAAGGGAGTGTGGATGTTTATACTCCTTCACATAGGCAGTCATTGATCAAGAGCTCTGCCCACCTCCAGGAGACTTAAATACCCAGAACACTCTGGCTTTTCACTTCCACAGACCAAGCCCACTCCAGCAGCCTGAGGGCTCCCCTCCTACAGTGATTGGCAGGGGTTGACTGGTGAGTGTGAAAGCCATGGGGAGCCATGTTTGCATGGATAGAGCACGGACATCCTCACCTGCTGCAGAGGGCTGGGCCATATCAAGGGAGAACTGAGTGAGAACTGAGTGCCAGGTGAAGGTTAGCATTTATTCAAACCATATCCAAAAAGCAGTAGGGAGCCATTAAGACTATCTGAGCAAGAGTGTGAAATAAGCAGATGATTGCCACTATCTTCTGCTTTCTGAAAAGAGAGAGCCACTTTCCATCAGAGTAAGAAAGAGACCTCCAGTGCATTTATAGGTGTAAGGTAGAGTAAGAAATTACAGACAACAGTCTACCAAAATTGTCAAATAAAGACACAGTCTTTAATCTAGGTAATAATTCTACAGGAACTTATATTTTCTGTCTGTCTGAAGGAAGAATAAAAGAATGTTTCCTTGAAAAACCACTTAAGCTTGCTGTTGATTTTCAGAAGTCCTCATTTTTATAATAGCACATTTTGGGAAAGCATGAAAAGCAATTCATACTGACAAACACTTCTTCTCTAACTACCAAGCATGTCTTTCAGAAGGATAATGAGTTATAGCAAGTAAATAATCCCAAGTCATGCAGTAAAATGGAAGTTATACTGTGAAAGTACTTTACAGTATGTTTGGCACCGTGGATTCTTTCTATGTCTGTACCAGCCTTCTCACTTGTTTAGTGCTGTAAGATGTAACCCACACAAAGGTAGGTATTGAGAGACTTTCACTAACACAGAGTCAATAAGCAATAAGGCATTATGTCTTTCCAGCACTCCTACTGCAAAATGATGTAGTATTTCTGAATGCTTAAGGACTATTAATTCTGATCTCCTATTACTAGGGAAATGAGTGCCTGTAGCTCACACTTCATCTTCTCAGCTGAATAATCTACAAGTAACGTCAAATCTCAAGGCTGCTTGTAGTACATCTGCAGCTGACGGGGTGACTACTGTATTGAAACGACTAAGACAAGAGACTGAGAGTGAAGTGACACTTCACATAGCTGCTAATAATGAACCACGCAGAGCCCAGCTCAGTCTAAGGATGAGCCACGAATGAAGCATGAGGCAGCATAGAGAGCATGCCTTTGCACCCGACCTTCCCATTTTTGGAAGACATATTATCTAAGCAAGTCTGAGGCTTCAGCCTTTCTTCTATGTCAGAGGAAGGTTAGCAGAGGAAGATGTGTGAATTAGGGACTCTAACTTCTGTTGGGTTTCCCAGAAGCAGACTCCAAGGTGAGGATTCTTATGCAACTGATTTGCTAAGGAAGTGCTCCCCAGAGAGACCAGTGAAGGGGTCGGGGAAGCAGGGCAGGGACGGCTGCAATCTTGGGCAAAGTTCCATCAGTTTAGCCTGATCTGGCAGGGGCGCTCTGGAGTATAACTAACACCTCTGAGTTTTTCCCACTCTCAGTAAGGGAAGTGAGCCTTCATATTCCCCCACCTATCAGTTATTGACTAAGGGTTACCTCGTGGCAGAAGGTACAAAAACTCCCAGGACTTCTGGCTCTCTGCTCATGTGAACAAAAAGCTACAGTAACCTGAAGGCGGCTTCTAAACAGAGTCTAAGGTGGAGGCTGTTGTTGGCAAATGTCCTAACAGACGTGGTTAGGGTCTGAGGGCATCTGGCAGAGGACTGATGGTGTTCCACAGACAGTGAACACAATCAGAACTTTTCTACCTTCAGAGAGACCCAGAGCTGCTTCCCTCTCATGGCAGAAAGTGAACCACACAATGGTAATGTGGAGGTGATTACTGTGGAAAATTGTTGGTCCCTAAGCACAAAGGATGCCTGGGAGAGGTCTGGGAGAGCCTAGATATCATTCCAGCAAAGTCATTCAACCATTTCCAGGAAGCCGACTGGAAGCATGCTGTTTTTCCTTCCAAACTGGTTTCCAAAGAGCCCCTATGTGCTTTAACGTTAACTTCATGACAGGTAAAGTAATTTTATGTGCTAAGGTGCATGTTATTTGTCTGTCATCTGTGTCATGCATCATGTGGTATCTTAGACATTTTCTAAATATGATGCTCGTTCATAATACACAAAAGGAAGTGACTGACAGGAGACTGCAAAGTCGTATTAAGTGCTATCTTTTATGGTGAGGCTTTTCATTCAATTCCGAGACTTGATGGTGTAATAGCCAAATACTTTTTATATTTAAAATGAGGGGAATAATATGCTGTTGTGGACACATTTGTTGTTAATATTGTACTTCCCATCTCCATCACATTTATGTTGAGCATGAGCTTGCAGTTATCTTACGCTTAAGGATTTTTTATTGTATTTTATTATCAATTTTACCCACAGCTTAAATATACCTTCTAAAGATTTTCCATGAGTTATTTATACCAAGTTTCAGGTCAGTAGTTACAAAACCCCACCAGCAAGTCATATTTAACTTCTGAGTCTCGTTTCCTCATCTATAAAATGGGAATAATGACACTTACTTCGTAGGGTTGTTATAACCATTAAATGAGAACAATGCTGTTGTTGATGATATGGAGGGCATCATTTGTTTTTGCTGTGTAGTATCCCTCACCATTCCCTTAGTACCTGGATTTCCTTTGGGGTAATCTACCTTCAGGACCAGGGTACTTTCTCATTCTCTTAAGCCAGCTAATGCAGTTCACCACTCTGGCCACAGTCATTAGCTGAAGATAGGCAGTGATATAATTAGAATTAGGAGAACCAGACCCAAGGCACTGGTTTGACTGTTGGAGGAGGAGGAGGAACTTTCTCCTCTCCTGGACAATGTGGTGTGAAGATGAGAGGCTTGCAGCCACTATAGCCAGTAGAGCCCAGGAGAGGCATGCCTGGAGCTAGTGAGAGAGGCCAACACTCCATGGATCCTGAAAATGAAACCACCAAAAGGAAAAGACGGACCAAGAGACTCCAAGGTCTTGATAAGGTTTGAGCATCTGGATCAAGCCCTGCCTGATCACCACTTACCAATAATCTCCCTTTATTTTTTGAGCACTATGAGCTGGGCTTTCTGTCAATTGAAATACAATGGCTCCTAAGTAAAATGTATACTATCTAACATTTAATGTGAGCTTATAATGTTCCCGATAGAAGGCTGACAGCCTCACATAAAATACTTATTTAAGCCTCACAGCAGCCCTAAAAGCTACATCTAATGATTATGTTACAAACGAGAACACCAAGGCCTAGCAAGTTAAGTAATTGGCCCAAGGTCACATAGGCAGTCATGGAGCCAGGATTGAACCAAGTAAGTGTGATTTGCATCTACCATCTTTACCATAATGTTCTTTTGCCTCTCTGAATATAAAGAACAATCTTTGGCTGCACAAATGTGACCATTTTTCACCTCCCTTTTGACTTAAAAAATTATTATAAATGTAGAGAGGCTCTAGTTGCTTAGAGTCAATCCAAGGCACTACTGGTTTAGATTAGAAAATGCTACACAATATTAACATTTAATTTCTAGAGCCATCTCTAAGATTGTTTTTCTGAATATATTATAACTTAAGACCCAGTTATGAATCCCAAAACTAGGAATATAAAAACCAGATCCTTTAGGTACAGGTAACTCCTTCGTGTTAGCCAAGGCAAGACCACTCCTGCTTGTTGTCTGAACTGTGGAGAATGAGAAATAATGTTTTGAGATTGGTCATGTCCTATGGATTTGGTTTTGCCTATATGAAATTAAAGGTTTTCTCCTTCTAATAGGATCATATAATGTGTTCCTTTTGGTTATCCATGGAGACCTTCAAATGATTAATAAATTTTCAGTAAGAAAAAATAATGATATATATGATTCTGTGGGTTGCATTATACAATATATGTTGACAATTTCCAAAACAATGAATTTACAGTTATTATAATATTCCAAAATTTGCTGCACTAATCTCTGTAGATTATCACTTGAGATTTGAAAGTCTTCAGATTCTTTAGGCCTGTGACATCAATTTCACTCATAACTTGTCTCATTGCATAACTGTTTGACTAATCAGGAAGCATTTCCTACCTTGGGCTGAAGCACAAACCACTCGTCACTTGGATTATCAAAGTTCCATGAGTCAAAAGGAATCTCTACCTCCCCAAGGAAACTGTTACGTCCAAATCGATCATAGTGCCAGACCGAGAGCTGCAGAGTTCTTGTTTCCAGCTGGGTATGGCTGATGGTATACTGCAAATGAGATTTACAACATCACACTCCACAAGAAGGGCTTTATCCAATTCTAGGACAGGTTGAAATGCAACCATTCCAACATCTTTCGGATCATATGCATCAGTAATATGAACAAAACAAACATAAAGAAAAGACTTTCTCTTTCTTTGTTTTTGCTACAACTGAGGTTCTATTCCATAAACTCATTTTGTGCCAAACCTAGTACTGAAAGATGTATAAACACATTATTTGAGGAGGAGATAAACCCCAGATACTGTATAAACAGTGTTAGGTAATGAAGCTTATCCTCTTTCCGGTTTTACCTGTTTTTCATTTGCCTAATTATTTTTTTTCACATCTACTTTGTAAGATCAAGATTTAAATCTCCAACTTCTCTGTCTTATTTTATTCATAATGAGAACCCTCAAATCCAGAAATGTATTGACAATGAGAAATTTGCAAACACCAAATTTCATAAAGCCTGGCCTAAGTGCAGAGGCGAAAAGATGTACTTGTAGACTGAGCAGAAAGAAGATATTGCTGGGCTTGCTTTTCCTTTTTGAACAGAATGTTATCCAGGGCCACATGCCCATACGCCCTCCAACCTTCTGCTTGTTCTGTGCAACCACCATCTGGGACACACTTCAGACTGACTGATTCCTGATCTTGGATTTGTGCCTATTCCTGTCCTTGCTGTTACTATCATGATTAACCTTGGCTCCCTGCTTCCTGAATTTACCCTCTCACTGTGCTTACCTGTTCTGCTTAGGCTCATCTTTGCTAGCCTATTATGGCCATTGAATTAATTTGTCCTCTGCCTGTATTTATTCATTTTCAGTTTATCTGTCTTAATATTGGCTCTGCTTCCATAAATGCCCCCACTGACACATGTAGGCACATGGCTTTCTGCTCTTACCAACTTCCTCCTATAGTGGACTCTGATTCTATTACTCTGGGGCATTAAACTCATAGATTTCCCTAGGATTCATAATAACTTCCATATTCCATTCTCCCTGGATCTTTCTTACCAGGCCAGATTGGTCCAGGGTGAGAGAAAGGGTTGTTATGTGGAAGCTCATTGGAAATAGAAATTTCTGTAGGAATAGGTCATATTTTATCTAGGCCATTCTCTCTGAGATTTCTCAAATCTGACCCTGCATCTCCACAGTTCATTAACCACACACCTAAATTTAGCCAAATTTTGAAACCCTAATAAGAAACAGCACATATCCATGCTGTGTTAGCAGAACAATGAATGTGTGCAAAGCGACTCATTAAGTTGTCAAAACTGTGACAAACTTCTTTTAAGGCGGGTCAGAAAAAGCACAGTTTGCCCAAGGGTAAAAAAACATACTTTTTGACAACCTGCATCAGCTGAGATATAATTTTGCTAGATCCTCTCTACTTAAGGTACGAATTCAGCAGCAGCAGCAGCAGAGAAGTTAACAGAGTAAGAGTGGTTTACATTATTTTTTCCTAAAAGATGTTAGGAAAGCCAAGCATATTATGATAATTTATTCAAATTCCAATTTTCTAAAACATATTCAAGCCTTGACATGCAAACAAAAGATTATCTGTAGTTACTTCTAAACCAGTGAGGTTGTGAACAGCATCACATGAGTTACTATGAGAGAGTATTTATTTACCTTGAGCGTTTCATTGAATTCTGGATTGGTGCCTGTTCTGATTTTGGTCTTGCGCTTATTGTTTCGGGACTTGTCAGGAAGAAGGTATGACTTGACATAACTGTAGATAATAAAATATGAAAGTAATTATTGGGGAATATCTATTTGTAAGAAATGTTCAGGGACTTAAGTGAATTAAAAAGGCAAAGGGCCAGTGATCATAAGAGACAGAACCAAAGAGAATGTGGTCTATATGACAGGATAGCTTAAAATGTAATTCTGGGCCTTCCATTAGAAAGAAGCAGTAAAGTGCAGTGGTAAAAGAGTATAGGCTCTGGAGTCAAGCCTACACTCTTGAGTCGATCCATGCCTCATAGGTTTTGGTGACTTCAAGAATTTACTTAACCTCCCTGTGCCTCAGTTTCCTTATCTGTAAAACTGGGATAACAACAGTGTCTAACTCATGGCATTGTGAGGATTAAATTGTTGACACATATAAGGAGCTGACATATTGTATTAATACTACTCAATAAATGTAATCTATTATTATTAGCAATGGTCTCATAAACTTCTCTGAGGTTATATACCTCTTCATTCCTAGTCCTGCCTTCTGATGTCAGGGAGTAGGGTCAATGGTAATAGGTGAATAAAAGAAAATAGTGAAAAAGAAGAAATAGAAAATAACTTGAAGTCAAAATAGCAATTCTACCCAACACCTTACCTTGAACTATCTCAGGAGCCTCTCAGAGTAGGGGCATCACAGTAGGCTCAGAAATGTATAAGATGTGCATGATTGAAATGTACAAGATGCTACCAGAGTTCTGAACCATATCTGCTGGGGTTTTAGATGACACCATTCCACGCTAGTCAAAATAATTATATGGGTCCTGTAGCCCTCTGAAATTTAGTTAAGGAGGCAGGTGAACCAATCTGTAGTCAGAATCTATCCATTTGTCTATCTCAGGACCCATGTTCACTGATTTATTTATTGCACCTAGGTCATCTATTGTACAGAAAAGAGTGAACACGGCAGGACTGAGACTGTTATCCTTCTAAATGCCTGTTTGCAGGGTTGGCCCTTGGGTGGTGCCTGGGAACTTGGATTTTCGGAGAGTTCCTACCATTCCCAGAACTGATAAAAGTGGCTCAGTGTGCCTAAACTGTTTGTACAAACAGTATGGCATTCTGAACAGTAGACTTCCTTCTGGGAGACTGGAAATTTGGTATATGATGAGCGAAGTTTCTAACAAGCTTCCCTGGTAAACAGCATTTCACAAGTGTTGTCATGACTCATTGCTGGAAGAATTAAGTGCATCCTAGGTGGCTCCACTGGGAGAGCTTGGAAGCTTGAACCTAGTTTACTCAGGACTTCGTTCCATATACCTTTTCCCTTTGCTGATTACAACTACATACAGAGTGCTGTGAGACCTCCTAGTGAATCACTGAACCTGGCAGTGGTCTTGGGGACCCCTGACACATCTTTGTATCTAGCTTCTCTCCAATGTACCATGGTCCATACCTGCCCTCCTAGGCTGATCCTTAGAATCCCGAGAGCCTCATAATTGCCCTTTTGAGTTATTTGATTGGGTAACAGCTTGGTAATTTTCTCTGGAGCACTTCCCCGAACAAAAATCAACAGGATACTTTTGTACATCATGGGTGTGCCAACACGTCAGCCTTCTACCTCAAAGAGCTACCTCTGTGCAAGCTACAATGATGTCAGTCCTGAATCATGTTGAGTAAGGGCCTTATAACAATCAGGTAACCAAGGACACAACCATTATACATGTACTTTATAGAATATTTAGAAGTGTGGTATAGGAGGAAAGTGAAGTGACAATCAACTCTCTTGAGAAGGCTCTGAATCAAGAAGAATGCTAAGATTTTTCTGAAAAAGAAACACACATACAGACAAAGAAGGCAGTGATTCAAATAGTCTGAGGAACATGCTATGTGCTTACGCATCTGTCCTCTGTTTCTTTTCATCTCCTATGGCCAGATTCCTGCAATTCTTGACAAAAATGTAGAGTCCTCCGGTTTTGTAGCAGTAGCTGATATGGAGAAGGATTTCACCACTGACCTTCACGTTGCCATAGTCTCCTGTTTCACTGTAAACACTCATCATGCTGTTAAGGCTGGTCTGGAATAAATAAACAAGATGAAAAAAAGGCATCCAGTATTATTCTAATGATCTCCTCACAGAATCAACTCCCTTTATTCGATTACAGTTCCTGTTCTTTATAAGTAGCAGGAAAGTCTAGAGTGAGGAAAGGAGGCAAGAGTCACTTGTTTTGTCTGTATTGTACAAAATCTCAGCCTGAGAAAAGACAACAGATCCAGTACCATTAATAAGGAAGGCAGGACATTTTCTGAGAGGGGAAGCATTGCCATTTTGGGTTAGTGAATACCCTTTGTTTATTTACTTCTAATGAATACAGGGTCATTGAGGCATTTCCAATCCCACTTCTCCTCCATCCCTGCAGCTTTCTCCTTTTTCACTGGAAGACTCAAGTTCAATCTACTTTAAGGTCTAGAATACATTGATCAGAACAAAGAATAGCTTATCTCATGTTCTGTGCTCGCAGGAGCCCCATGCACCCACGGGGAGCATCCTATCAGTCTCTGGGGAGCCACAGCTGCAGCTTTAACAAAAACATGTCAAGAGAACATCATAGATCTGCAGCTGCCATGATTTCCCCTCAAATGAGTAGCTGTGTGGCCACATGAATAGTTAAGACCAAGGCTTTGTAAATCTCTGTAAAGTCGCAGCCCACAAAATATAACGCTGAACGATACGATCACATACCGACAAATCAGTAACATGATTAAAAAAGAAAAAAACAGTCCAAATCTACCAGAATGATTGAGGCTTTTGACAAGACACTAATGACATGAGACATATTTTAAATTATAATAGTCCCCCTTATCCACGGTTTCACTTTCCGTGGTTTCAGTTACCTGCAGTCAACAAAAGTCCAAAAACATTAAATTGAAAATTCTAGAAATAAACAATTCATAAGTTTTAAATTGCATGCTCTTTTGAGTAGCATGATGAAATCTTGCACTGTCCTGCTTCATCCTGCCCAGGATATGAATCATCCCTTTGTCCAATGGATCCATGCTATAGATGCTGCCCATCCGTCACTTAGCTGTCTTGGATATCAGATCAACTGTGCTACCACTGCAGTGCTTGTGTTCAAGTCACCCTTATTTTACTTAACAATGGCTCTAAAACTCAGGAGTAGTGATACTGGGAATTCAGATATATCAAAGAGAAGCCAAAAAGTGCTTCCTATAAGTGAAAAGGTGACCTTGGAGTTCCTGGGCTAGGGTTCAGTACTATACATGGTTTCAGGCATCCACTGGGGGTCTTGCAACATATCTCCTGTGGATAAGGGTGACTACTGTAAATGTAATAAAAGTATCCATTAGCACTAGAAGCAAAAACTCTATGTCTTAGTAACTGTCACAAAAGACCACCTGGAAGGCTTTCATGAATGACCTAGTAGTTTCAAAACCCCTCTTCTATGAACCACTGGGAAGAAAAGACTATGGTGAGTGCAAAGACAGCTCAGACTTTCCACTTTTTCTTTTTCTTTTTTTTTTTTTTTTTTTTTGCAAAAGCCGTTATGTTCCTCCAATTGCTCAGGGTTGAGATTGGCCAAAGAATAGGATGTGGTGATGTGGCTTGTATCTCTTCTAAGCTTAAGTCAAGGGCAAGAGCAAACCAAGAATTACATAATTATTTGAAAGCTACAGCTTAAAAAGAGCCAGTAAGTGACCTAATTTGTCTTTCTTATTCCTAAAACAAAGCAACAGAATTTTCATGTTTAGCAGGTGGCTTTGAGTGGTGCTTTTCAAACTTTAATTGCATATACATCACCTGGGTATCTTTTCAAAATGAAGATTCTGATCCCTTCAGCCTGGGGTGAGGTTATGAGCTTCTGCTTTTCTAAAACATTCTTAAGTCTGCAGTTCCCGAACTGTGTATTGAGGTAGTCCGGAGCACCACAGCAAACTCACAGGGGCACCATAGAATATTTAAGATTTTTGAGGGAAACACAAGAACATCTATAAGACACCATCTGCACTACTAACTAGTAGTTGACAATGTTAACATTAAATCACACTTCATTCTTTTTAATGAACTCCTGTCTGTGTGAAGCTGAGTTTTTGGCAGTTACTGCAAGGAAAAGCAAATATTGCACAAAAGTCAACATGAAATGGGAAATGAAAGTGGTTATGTCCAATCAGATTGTAAGATTTAAGAAACTGTGTGGTGCTCAGTAGGCACACGTATCCTATTAGTAAGTAATTAGGGCTATTTAGGAATGAAATAAAAATATTATTTTTCTTTGAATGTACCCATATTATTTTTTCAAATGGCTACTAAGTTGTTAGGATATAAGCGCTTATTAAATTGTTTGGATCTATTCTTAAAGCCTTTGTTACTCAAAAACATGGTAGGTGGTACTTGTGGCCTAGAAGTGGCATGAAACACTACTGAAACAGTAGAGGCTTTAAGAACTGAGAAAGTTTTGGAGTTTCTGTTTCAGGTGATGCAATGTTGCTGGTCCATGGAGTATCAAAGGCTTTAAGAATAAACCCCAGCCTCTTCATGTTATGAAAAAACTCTGGCTCATAAAAATTTTAGGCAGTTTCAAGACATAAAGCAAGATCTCCAGGTTTCTAATCTGAAGACCTTCCCACCGTACCTCACTACCTCTTTATATCACTGACTTGTGTCTACGCCATATCCCCTCGGTAGCCACATCCTCAAAGAGGATCCTCTGTAAACAGAGGGCCCCTACTGATAGAAGGAAATTTAAGAACACATGGATGCTGAGGCTTGGGAGAAATTAAGGCAGATATGGCAATTTTACTACTAACCAAACTTCACGCTCTTAACCAAGCCAAGGCTACAATTTAAAATAGACATATTTACTCCAAAGGTCTTGTTAATGGTAAATCATTGTAGACCATGTATCTTTGGACTGGCACTCAGATTCTAATGTTTAATGAATTGGAATACTTGGGCTCTGATAACCTCATTAGTCTTCTAAAGGGGAACCTCTGGTTAATTGTACCCAAGTCAGAAAAAGATAAACGTGGGAAGAATTGCCCACCTAATCATGTTTCCCAGACCATGGAATTTGTAAAGTATGGTTGGAAAGAAGGAAAAGGAAAGGTTGAAAACTCACAGTGTCTGAGTCAGCATCAGGCACATTTAGGTAGGTCCACTTCCTGTCAGAGCCTGCTTGAGAATTCTTTAAAGAAGTCATCCAAAGATCAAAAGAAAAAGAGTGTTAGAGCAACAAGAAATCAGAGAAGCCAAGAAAAAGACTTACAGACATATAGATAGACATAAGGACACAGGGGTTCCTAAAGCCTTCCTTTCAAGAAAGGCCTTGAACACTACAGTAAGAGTGGGCTTTATTTCGTAGGCAGTGGGAAGCTATGGACGGTTTTTGAGTGGGATAGATACCAGAGTGTGTATAGGAAATGACCAGCAGTAGCGTGGAGGGTGGTTGGGAAGTTGAGAGAATGGAATCAGGGAAGTTTTTCAGCAGAAAAATGAAATAATTTACAGGCTTGAGTTGACCGAGCCTGAACTAGGGAGTGAAGAGAGTTTAAAATCTGGGTGAGGACCGTGGAAGGAGAAAGAAGGAATGAATCAGAAGCCTCAAAAAAAGCCCACACAAAAGTAGACTGAAAAGTACTCTGTGGGCAAAAGGCAAGCAGGAGCCTACAATAACTTTTAACTCATGATCACACATTTTCCCAACATTCACATCTCTTTTGGAAACGCACAGAAAATCAGTAACAGAGAGACAAGGAATTTTCTTTTCTGCCGGTGCTAGAGAACTGCTTACGGTTGACAAGCCGCTTGCCAGACTGTGGGTGTTTGCAGAAAACTGGGAGGACACTAAGGTATCAACATCTTTTTCAGCCTCTTCCAAGGAGTCCTAAGAAAGTAGGGAAAAATCGGTGGTTTGGTTTATTTCTTTCCTAGAAAGTCTTTTCAATTGAAAAACCACTTTCTTTCATAAATATCTGAGAATCAGATAAAAATATCAATAAATGACTCTATTCCTAGGTTTTTCTCTTTTCCCCCAATTTTTTTATTTTAATTTCAAAATATTAAGGGCGTACAAATATTTTAGTTTATATGGATCGTTTTTGTAATGCTTGAGTCCTGGCTATAGGTGTGCCCGTCACCACAATCATGTTTATAGTACCCATTAGTTTGGTTTATTCCCCATCCTTCTCCCCCCTCTTCCCTGGTTGCTTTCCACTGAAATTTACTTCCTTCTGTGCACATGTGTGCTCATTGATTAGTTCCAATGTAATAGTGAGTACATGTGGTGTTTGTTTTTTCATTCTTGAGATACTTCACTTTGGAGAATGGTCTCCGGTTCCATTCAGATTGTTGCAAAAGGTATTAATTCATCTTCCCCTCCACTCAATCTTAATTACACCTGCAGAGGAGTGAGCAGGTGTTGGGAGTGGGTAGAGAGTGAGGTCTCTTTCCTAACAGTGCTTGCTTTATGGAAAGAACATGAAATTTGGAATTATACAGACCTAGGTTCAAGTCCTACCTCCCTGACCTCTAAGGTGATTTCATGTTGGGCAATGTACTTATTTTAAATTATTTTTTTAAAAAACTAAAGGAACAAAAGCCATTCTATAATAGAGGTATCTGCACTCGAATGTTTATGGCAGCACAATTCACAGTTGCAAAGATGTGGAAACAACCCAAGTGCCCGTCAATCCATGAGCAGATTATTAAAATTTGGTTTATGTATACAATGGAATACTACTCAATTTTAAGAAACATCGGTGATCTAGCTCCTTTTATATTTTCCTGGATAGAGCTTGAGCCCATCCTCTGAAGTGAGGTATCACAAGAATGGAAGAATAGGCACCACATGTACTTGCCATCAAATTGGCACTGACCAATCAACACTAAGGTGCACACACGGTAGTAATATTCTTTGGGGGTAGGTAAACTCACAACTAATTGACACGGTGAGTGTTGTAGTTGGGGGGAAAGGGCATGTCTCAAATCATGGTTGGGATGTGACAAAGTCATAACATGTAACCAAAATGTTTGTACCCCCATAATTTCCTGAAATAAAAAAAATTTTTTAAAAAAATTTTGTTTGTACATGCACACATATATATTGCCAAGATGGCAAAATATATCTCAAAAATCTCTCTGATAGGATGAACTAGACACTAGACTCTCATCCAAAATTTCAGATTCTATTTTTCTTCTCCTTCTTCTTTTTCTCCTTTATGATAAAATGTCTTTTTATTTCCAGTTATTTAAGTGATACATTTTTATGGTAAAAAATTTCAAGCAATATGGATAAATGTAAATTGAAAACTTAATCTCCAATTAATATATTAATGAGCAAATTTCAATATTTTTGATGGTATATATCATGTATACATATACACACACACAAACACATTTATATACATAAATGGATTATATCATGCATGCTTTTTTGTATTATGGACAATTTTTTGCTTCTCCCCTGCCTTCCCTTCCTCTCACCTCAGGTGAAACTAATATTTAGCATCTGCTGCACATATTACATTCCATGTTTTTGTCCTTATTTATGTGAAAAATCATATAAAAACATCCACACACGAACTTGAGTAGATATTCATTCTTTTAACTATTGTTTTACACATCTGGATTATTGTATATAGTTCTGAGCTTTTGCTTTTAATAGCAAAAAAAGAAACAAAACACAAATAACCTGATCAAAAATGGGCAAAGGATATGAATAGATATTTCTCAAAAGAAGACATATAAATGGCCAATAGGCATATGAAAAAATGTTTAACATCACTAATCATAAGGGAAATGCAAATTGAAACTATATTGAGATACCACTTCACATGTGTTGGAATGGCTATTATCAAAAAACAAAAGACAACAAGTTAGTGTTTAATGGGTACAGAGTTTCAGTTGGCAAGTTGAAAAAAGTTCCACGGATGGATGATGGTGATAGTTGTACAACAATGTGAATATAATTTATGCCACATAACTGTACACTTAAAAATAGGTAAAATGGTAAATTTTGTGTTACATATATTTTACCACAATAAAAGAGTTTGTGTAATATTTAGGATAATAATGTCCTTGAAAGTTTCATAGAGCTTGCCAGTAAAGTCTCAATTTTTCTTTGTGAAAAGATCATAAACTGCTGTTTCAATTTTATTAATCATGTCAAAAAATTTCAGGTTTTAAAAAATTTCTTCTTGAGTCAGATTTGGCTAAGTACAGTTTCCTAGAAATTTGTTCATTTCATCTGTTTTCAAAGTTTTTGGCTTATAATTGTTGATATTAGCTTTTAGATCTATTTTAACTGTAGTTATGTTCCATTTTTTATTCATATTATTTATTTATTTATTTATTTATTTTTGAAACAGAGTCTCACTGTGTTGCCCGGGCTAGAGTGAGTGCCGTGGCATCAGCCTAGCTCACAGCAACCTCAAACTCCTGGGCTCAAGCAATCCTTCTGCCTCAGCCTCCCGAGTAGCTGGGACTACAGGCATGTGCCACCATGCCCGGCTAATTTTTTCTATATATTTTTAGTTGTCTGATTCATTTCTTTCTATTTTTAGTAGAGACGGGGTCTCGCTCTTGCTCAGGCTGGTTTCGAACTCGAGCTCAAACAATCCGCCCCCCTCGGCCTCCCAGAGTGCTAGGATTACAGGCGTGAGCCGCCGCGCCCAGCCTTTATTTTTGCCCTCTCTTTTTCCTTGTTAAATCTTCTAAAAGATTATTCATTTTGTTAGTTTTTCTTCAAAAACCAACGTTTGTTTTGTTGTTCTCTATTTTATCTTTGTTTTGTGGTTGATTTCTGTTCTTAATTGTATCTTTCTTTTAACTTCAAGTTTAGTATGTTATTCTCCTAACTAAAAAGTTAAATTCGTAATGAATAGTTTTCAGCCCTTTTTCCTGTCTTATATAAATATTTAAGCTATAAAATTTCCCTTGAAGTAAGACTTTTTGCTGCATCCTGTAAGTTTTTTGTAGTATTTTTATTTTCATGTTGTTCTTGGTTTTTATATGTTCATTATGATTTATGCTTTAAATCAATAATTATTTAGTGGTATGTTTTTACTTTGCGAATTTGTGGGTATTTTTAACTTATGTTTTTGTTATTAATGCCTAACATAATTGTGTTGAGGTCAGAGAACATGTTGAGTATGATTTTTAATAGAATTTAAGGTTTGGATTATTGTGTATAAATCCTCTCATTTTCATTTCTTTGATCTTAGATTTATATTTATTAAGACAACAACTTTACCAACTTATGTAATCACCTTTACTTTTTATATCCCTTGTAACAGTTCCTGGATTTCTTTCTCCTCTTAAGTATTTCACTCAAAAATGTTTTCAATGTGGATCTTTGTGCGGCAAGCTTTGGAAACCTTGCATTCTCTTTAAATGGTGTAAAATTCTATTATATGTTCAAAATTGTTCTCTTTCAATACTTTAAAAATATTACTTCTTTTCAGTTTGTATGCAGAATTGCTGTGAAAAACTCTGATATTAATTTGATCCTTGTTTATTTGTAGGTAATAGAATTTTTGTCTAGAAATTTAAAAAATTTTCGCTTATATGTAATATTCTTAGATTTCACTATAATGTGCTTGGGTGTGAGTTGTTATTTATTTCTCATTTTTGATGCTTTCAAATGAGACATACCTTTCTTTAATTCTGAGAAATATATTCCTATCATTTTTTCAAATAATCCCTTTTCTATATTTTTATGTTTTGCTCTTTCTGGGTGTGCAATTACCCAAAGTTAGCACATAAACTACTAAGATTTCTTAACTTTCTTTTTAAAAAAAGGATATTATGAAAAATTTCAAACATTCACAAAAATAGAAGGAATAGTATAATGAACTCTTATAACTCTTCACCCAGCTTTAACAATTATCAATATATTGCCAAACTTTTTCGAGCTATTATCCTCATTGTTTACTTTTTTCCACAAGTTTATTGAGGTATAATTTACATACCACAAAATTTACCCATTGTATGTATACAATTCAGTGATTTTTAGCAAATTTATACTTTTGCAAACATCAATATAATTCAGTTTTATCACATATATACCAATCCATTAGGTTCCAAAATGCCCATTTGCAGTTAATACCAACTTCCCCACTCCCTACCAACCATTAATATGCTTAATTTCTCTATCAATTTTCCTTTTCTTGACATTTCATATAAATGTAATCAAGCTTCTTTCATTTAGCATAATGTTTTTAAGGTTCAGTACTTCATTTTTTGTTTCGATGAATAATACAATGGAATATTTTGTCTATTCACCAATCGATGGACACCATTATTTCCACTTTTTGGTTATTATGAGTAATGCTGCTATGAACATTTGTGTGTAAGTCTTTGTGTGGACATACATTTTCATTTTTCTTGGGTAGATACCTGGGATTGGAGTTGCTGCATCGTACAGCAAGTTTATGTTGAACTTTTAAAGAAATTGCCAAACTTTTTTCCGGAGTAGCAATGTATGAGGGTTTCTTCCAATTTTTCCACATCCTCAACACTTACGTCTTTTTGACTATAGCCATTCTAGTAAGTGTGAAGTGGTATCTCATTGTGATTTTAATTTTCATTTCTCTAATGACTAATGATACTGAGCATATTTTCACGTGGTTATGAGGCATTTGTAAATCTTCTTTGATGAAATGTCTGTTTAAATCTTTTACCTATTACCTAACATGATTATTTGTCTTTTTAATATTTAATGTAAGGGTTCTTTGTATATTCTAGATACAAGTCCTTCATCAAATATATGATTTGTAAATACTTTTCCAGTCTGTAGCTTGACTTTTCATTTCTATTATGGTGACTTTTGAAGGGCAAACATTTTTAATTTTGATGAAATTCAATTTATCGGTTTTTTCTTGAGTACATCATGTATCATGCTTTGAGTGCCATATCTAAGAACTCTTTGCCTAACCCAAAGTCACAGAGATTTTCTCCTAGGTTTTCTTGTAGAATTTTAAGGGTGTAGTTCTTATGTTTAGGTATATAGTCCATTTTTGAGTTAGTTTGTTAGTTTTTGTGCCTGATGTGTCATAAGAGCCAAAATTCTTTTGTGCGTGTGTGTGTGTGTGTGTGTCATGGGGATATCCAATTGTCCCAGTATGATTTGTTGAAAAGATTATCCTTTCCCTATTGAAGTGCTAAAAGTCAATTGGCCATAAATGTAAGGGTTTGTTTCTGGACTCTCAATTCTATTCCATTGACCACCTATGTTTATGCCAGTACAGTGTTTTACTGAATACTGTAACTGTATAGTATGTCTTGAAATCTAGTAGTATAAGTCTTCCAAATTTGCTCTTCAAAATTGATTTTGTTATTCTGGGTGTCATGCATTTTCATATAAGTTTTAGAATCATAATGTCCATTTCTACAAAACATCCTTGGATTTTGATAGACATTGTGTTGTCTATAGATTTATTTGGAGAGAATTTCCATCTTAGAAATATTGAGGCTTCTAATCCATTAACATAGAATATCTCTCCATTTATTTAGGTCTCCTTTAATTTAACATTTTTATAAATTTCAAAGCACATGTCTTATACCGTTAAAATAAATTTATTCCTTAGTTTTAAAATTATTTTTCATGATATTGTGAATGAAATTATATTCTTAATTTCATTTTCCAATTTTTCATTGCTAGTATTTAAAAATACAATGGATCTTATCTCCTGCAACCTTGCTGAACTTGTTTATTAGTTCTAGTCATATTTTTGCAGCTCCTTTAGGATTTTCTACATATAGAATCATGTCATCTGCAAATAAAGAAGATATTACTTCTTTGTTTCCAATGAGGTTCCTTCCTTTCCTTTTTCCTGGGTCTTTCTTTTTTCCTTTTCCTCTTTTCTTTCTTTTCTTTCTCCCTTCCCTACTTCACTGGCTAGAATCTCCCATACAACATTGAATAGAAGTGGTGAAGGTAGAACTCCTTGCTTTGTTCCTACACTTAGGGGAAAAGCATTTGGTCCTTTTTGCCATTAAGTCAGATGCCACCAGGTAGGAATTTGTAGATGTCCTTTATTAGACTGAGGAAATTTCCTTTATTCCTAGTTTGTTGAGAATTTTATTATGAATGGATGTTGTATTTTGTCAAACAATTTTTTTCTGCATTTACTGAGATGACATGGTTATTGTCTTTTATTCTATTGCTGTGTTGTATTACATTAATTTTGTTTTTGAATGCTAAATCAACCTTGTATCCCTGGAATAAATCCCACTTGGTTATCATATACAGCCTTTTTTATTACTGGACTTAGTTTTCAAATATTTTATTAAGGATTTTTTCCATCTATATTCATGATGAATATTGGTCTATATATTTTTTCTTGTGATATCTTTGTCTAGCTTTGGTATTAGTATAATACCGACCTCATAAAATGAGTTTGGAAGTATTTCCTCCTCAATTATCTCAACAAATTTGTGAACTATCAGTATTACTTCTTTTTCAACTATTTGATAGAATTCATTAGTGAAGCCATCTGTACCTGGGTTTTTCTTCGAGGGGGGATTTTAAATAACTAATTTAATATCTTTACTTACAGATCTGCTCAGATTTTCTAACTTTTTTTAGTCAATTTTGGTAATTTATGTCTTCCTAGGAATTTGTCCGTTTCATCTGAGCTGTGTTGACATATAGTTGTTTGTAGTATTACCTTATAATCATTTAGATTTCTGTTATATTGGTAGTGGTGTCCCCTCTTTCATTCCTGATTTTGGTCATTTGTGTCCTCTCACTTTTTTATTGGCTAGTCTAGCTCAGCGGTTTTCCATCTGGAAGTGATTTTGTCCTCCAGGGAACATTTGGAAATATCTGGAGACATTTTTGGTTTTCACAACTGGGGGAGTGCTACTGGCACCTCACCAGTAAAGACAAGGGATAATTCCAAACATCCTACAGGTCCCTGGATGGTAACTTGCGTCCTACAGTGGAGGACTGACCCAGCACAAGATGGGTGGATGCACTGTGAGCATTGAACACTCTGTTCTCCTGCATCTCCTGCCTCACCTTTCCCCTGAGATTGTCAGTGGCATTCCCTGTGTTGCAGAGTGAGTGAATGTCCTACCTAGTTCTGTCAGCAGCAGTGATTGTCAGCCTGACCCGGCTTGCAAGCTGCTCCACTCAGATCCGTGGGCAGGAGCATTTGTCAGAGTTCAGCCAAGGCCGTGTCTGTGGGTGACTGTGATTATCTGCCCATGCTGGCTTGGGAGCTATCCCACTCTGATCTATCAGTGGCAGCATAGCATTTGTTGCCCCATGTGGCTTGAGCGTAGCCCTGCTTGCTTCCTCTGGCAGCGGCAATTGATGGCCTGCTTGAGGGCTGCATCACTCAGATCCACAGACAGCAGCGTTTGTTGGCTTGTTGCTGGCTTGAGTGTAACTCTGCCCACATCCTTGGGCAGTGGTGATTGTCAGCCCACACTGGCTTGAGAGCTGCCCTATTCTCTAAATAATTCTTTCAGTTGCTTTTATATGTTAACTGTGAAGACTAACAGGGGAAGATGATTGTATATCCTCACTTTAATCTCAACTCATCGTCACCTAAAAGTGGAACCACTTGGATGGAGCAAGATCATATTCTTCTATCCTCATCATCATTGGACTCGCTTCCACATCCAACTTACCAAGTCTTTGTCTAAAGCCCCAGGGACAGATTTGCTTTTTATGCCTACGGTGTCCTCTAAGTCTTCCGTAAGTGACTCAGTCAAATCTAACTCAGATCGACTCCAGTCTGGAGGGAGGAAAAGAGAAAGAAAGATGTGAATCAGCTTATTTTGTTAGGTTTCGTTTGTCACTGCAAATGTTTCAACATCACTTCAATTCTTTTTAGGCACAGAGCATAGGAAATGTCATGAAAGCAACAGTCAGGGTCAGTAACTTCATCCTGTTTATGTTAACATGCTTCCATTTTTATGGTATTTTGGAAATTGCCTTGGATTGAATTATTAACACTTATATGTTCATTTCTCTTTTGATCACAGGAGGTTAAATGCTCTACTATAAAATACTAAGTTTTAAGCTGTTTAAAGCTTCTGCTTTGCTCTTAGACTTAAACTCTTAGAATGGGCTTTTAAGCTTGGAAAAAATAAGGCATTAACCATTCTTGATTTCAACACTTAGAGCATTCACTATATTTTTATGTTTAACATAAAATGCAAGTCAACCAATTCTAAATTGCCACTTTTAAATGATACAGCAAGTTCCTTTCACACAAAAAAGTAGTGGTATAGATAAATTGAAAGGATGATCTATTTCTTAAGGCACCAGAGCATTCTTTCATCAGAAGAACATCTTGTTTTCAGTTTTAATAATATAAGTTACAGAGCAATACACTCCTCAGTAATGCTGTGGATAGCTTACCAGGTCAGGACAGCTTATTTCCACAGAATAGTTCTATGCCAAAGCCCTGCTGAGATAGATATAGCTACTTATAAATGAGAAAGATTGGAGAGAATAATCAAGTTTGTAAGTTTGAAACGGTAAAGGAAATAATGCAGAAGTGCTTAGCATAATGCCCGACAGGAGCTGTTGAGCAGAAGTGGGAGAAGTAGACTCTACGATGTTGTCTTCTAAGCTAGTTCGTAATTTTTCATTTAACAGGTGAATGGCTTTTCTACTCCTGGGCAAAACACACACACACATTTAGAAAATATAATGACAATACACATTTAGAAAACCCTTCAGGAGCTGGCTGGCTAGAAGGGACTACTCAACTCAGCGCACAGAATCCTGCCTTAGGCTTCATGCAAATATCATCATTAGGTATCATGTAACTTTTTAATGTGGAAGATTTCATCACAATTTTAATTCTATATATAGGACATAAACTTCATGATTAGGACAAATTTTTCTGAAGAGTATCCTTACATGTAGGTAATAAAATTTCAACATAAATAATACCTGCTTCAGAGGACTGTTGTGGTAATGAAGCAAAATACATATTTTAATGTACTGTACAAATAAGAGGAGTAATTATTGACACCTTAATGCTGCTTGCAAATTACTTCTTATTTAAACCATGGAATGATTTATTTGTCTGGATATAGGGAACTTCTGACCACCATATCAATTGAATTATCATTTCCTTCAACTCTGGGAAAGTGTTCTTGCCTGTCATATCGAACATATCCTGGAACCATTTCTATTTGCTACATTCCTATACTGTTAGTCTGGTATAGCTATGAAACTTTGCAGTGATGTCTGGCAAGAGTATAGACTTGATAAATAGGTTTTTCACAAATGCAAGAGGCCCAAAGCATAACCTGGGTACACCTTCAAGCAGTTGTTATGGAGTGGGCCTACCGCCATAGGTCAAAGAATGGACACTTATTTTTTAAGGCAAGGAACATCCATTTAATGCTACACAGAGCAGTCAATTCCATCTCATTTTGGTCATTATTTTACAATAGAGTAGGCATGTTGTAAATACCCACCTGAGGAGAGGGAGGCCCCAGACACTGCTATGGAAGGTGTGCCTGAAGCATTTCTGCAATGACTCTTTCTGAGCTCTTCAGAGGTGCTTTCAGTGGAAGCCAAACCCATGGAATTTTCAAAACCACGCTCCTTGCCACAAAGTAAAAATGAAAAAAAACAACATTATAATGACTAGAAGTTACTTTAAAATCCTACCATATAAATATAATTTAGTATAAACACATGCGTATTACTCTTTAGGAGAAACTAATTGACATTTGAAAGACCCTCATCAGGAGTCCATTTAACTCCAAAACTTACTATCAGTAATTTCTATAATTACTATCTAAAATCTACTCCAAGAGGCTTCTTAATTAGCACAGAAGGTGTTGGAATTATTTTTCATTCACAAAATTAGTGTGTGTCCTAATATAGGGTTGGCAAGAAAGATAATACAGGTACCCCAAATCTTATATGAACTATGTGTAAGACTCCGTCAAGCTTTGCACCCTCAGCATAGCACTCAGGCTTAGAACTCTGTTTGTATATGGTCCTTTGTTTTTCCTCACTCTCAACATGCCCTCTCCTCAACCACCCCTTACTTCCTCCACTCCCAATAAACAGAAGACCATGCAACTTTTCCATCTAGAAGGCTGGCTGATCAGAATATGGTTGGTTACATTTATATTGGAATGATACTTTCATGTATGGTGCTTATCGATGTTTACAAAGGGATAAAGAGTGGGTACTTCCCCAGCTCCCAGGAACAGGTGTGTGTGTGTGTTTGTGTGTGTGTGTGTGCGTGTGTGTGTGTGTGGTGTCTGCTTGCTATTTATTAATGTTTGTACATGTGGCAGAATTCAGGCTGAGACTTGCCTTTATTGTAACGTACGATAAAGGTAAACTCTGTCCCCGCTGTGCCCGTGGCCACAGGGACTTGACTGTTACATCATCCCAAGCTTGCTCGAGCATTAAAAAACTGATTTTGGACCGTTCAAGAACTGGGCTGAGGTTAAATGTCTATGCAAATGATATCATGGTGTAATAATGATCAAACATAAAAGAGACTTTTCAATTCTTCCTTCTGTAAATAATCAAAAAGTGCCTTTCAAAGTCCCACAGGAAGAAATCCCCCACTTCTGACCCACATCTTAGACATTCAGACATACTTTGATGAGCTTACTCCAGAAAGATGTGCCTTTCAGTTGCTTTACATGCTAATCAATTCAGATTCAGCATAGACTGTTTTTAGTCTTTAATTATTCTCCACCACAATAATACCTGTAGCAGGAGGTATATAGCTCCTAACTCCTCTAATTGCCATAGCTACTGAGGTTTATCAAAAGAGTGTGGACAGAGTTCAAATTGATAAATTAGTTTAGGTCAATTTTCAACACCTCTAATGAAGCAAGACCAAGTTCCTTAGTGGCAATCATGTTGATGGAAAATTTTCCCACAGGTGATCTGGGAGTATCATTAATATTGAGCACTAATAGGCCAATTAATATTGTACAGTCATTAACAAGCAATGCATGCTCTGAAGGTTGAGGATGTCAAACCTAAAATTAACAGGTTACATCATAGTAGAAGACAGGTTAGGGACTTCCATGTTCTAATACTTTCCTATTTTAAAACTTACTTCTTACAAGCTAAAACAGAGAAGAACATTGAAACAAAGAGATGCTAAGAAATGGGAGAAATGGAGAAGTTGTTGGTCATCATCTAACACTATGTACTCTTTCTATTGATCATGAAAGAGCAAATGTGTTTCACAAACTACTGTACTGTCTTCTTTTTATTCAACAGAAAATATTTCCCTTTGTCTCTCTTTTTCTCTTAGAAAAGATCAGCTTAGACTAGCTAGAATTCAAGAGTGAGATCAACATAGACACTGCCTATTATGTACATATTCTCAACTCAATTGCAGGGAATTTCTGTTGGGGAGATCTAGGTGTTTAATAAAGAAATATGCAGGTAGGGGAGGTTAGTTTTGAGGGTATTGACACATGACAGGGGTGATTTTCCCCCTAATAATATCAAACAGTACCTTATTTTGAGAACAAACTTGATTAACTTATTGGTTATTAGACTGATTGTCACCTGCTACCCACTGGAACAGCTGTATCAGTTGTCCACAATTTTTAAACACTTCTGTGTCAGTTGATAAACAGCACTACTCCCAGTCCACCTTCCCTTTCCTGTGCTCTCCCTCATCCACAACCCCAGGTCTCCCTATAATCCAGGTTAGTGTATGGTATGAAAGAGCACCCAAGATGCTTCCCTAGCCTTGTGCCAGTGTGTATTACAACTGCTCTATACTCCTGCCATACAAGTTGCTAAATATTTTGAATATCATTTCTTTTTAGGTTGCCAAAGAAGTGCATGCACCTTTCTGGCTATTGAATGAAATTTGCTTGCTGATCTTAGCATAAATATTTATGAAATTTTAAATATGCCTTTTATCTCATTAGCAACTGCAATTTAGACTATAAATGTTTAAATGAATTTATTATTGTAACTCAATCTGTCTGAATGCCTTATGGCTCTTCCTTAAAAACATCTACAGAATCTGACTGTTTACCACCTCCACTGCTATCTCCTTGTTTCAAAGCCCAATCTCTCAGCCTGGGGTATGGCAATGGCCTCATAACTGGTCTCCTGGCTTCCACTTTTGTTCCCCTACAGATGCTTCTCAGCACAGCCCTAAGACCTTGCTTAAACAGAAGCCAGATTGTGTTACTCTTATGCTCAAAACCGTCCAACTTCCCTTTTCTTAATTAGAGTGAATGCTGAAGTGCATACTGCCGTCTTCAAGGTCCTATCCAGGCCTATGATCTCTTTCAACTCATTTCCTAGTATTCTTCTTTGTTCACTCACAACAGCTACATTGACCTCCTTGTTCTTCTTTGAACATAC
This sequence comes from Indri indri, assembly GCA_004363605.1. Taxonomy (NCBI): domain Eukaryota; kingdom Metazoa; phylum Chordata; class Mammalia; order Primates; family Indriidae; genus Indri; species Indri indri. Next base: position 41,364 of record RJWJ010009251.1, read on the forward strand.
CAGGCATGCTCCCACCTCAGGTGTTTGTACTGCTGTTTCTCCAGAGGCATTAAAAATATTTTAGAAACTAGTTGAGCAAGGGCACTGATCATTCAAGATGGAGGCCAGACATAAGTACGTGAAGCAGCCTTCTCCATGTGTAGCTGCCAAATATTAGCACTGTCTCTGCCTAGAAGAACACCTTGTCCCAGACATCTGCATGGCTAATTCTTTCACTTCCTTCAAGTCTTTGCTTGACCAAGGCCTGCCATGTAGTAAGCTCTCATTAAATATTGGCTGAATCAAAGAGTTGTGGTTCATATATAAAGATTTCTTAAATATAGATGCCAGCAATATGTATGGTTTCCTGCTTAATCAAAAAAAAAAATCTAGTAGATGCTAACTCATTCCAAGGGTGACTTCCAACAGAATATTTAATAAAAGAATATTTTCCATTAAATACTTTCTCCATCGATCTTCTCCCTTAAAAGAGAAAGTGTAATTTAAATTACAAAGTGTAATTTATCATATATATAATACAATTTAAGTCTTCCCTATGTGTTGACCCCTTATTTTAACAGACGTATAAAGAAGAAAATAATAAAAAGATTTCAAGGTTCTACTCTTCTAGATATAAATCAGTTTGGAAAAATTTTAGTGCAGTCAACTTATGAATATCTTCTCTGAGAAGTAACATGGAGAATCAAAATCAGAGCCTTTTAAAAATTCTTTATATTCGTTTAAACCATATAGCCATTTAAACCCCCACCATACAAATGCTGACCTTGAATCTGGTCTTTCCCTTTCCTTTTCACTTTGGGTTTCCTGCCAGGAGCTAAGAATGTAGGAGGTTCAGTACTGATAAAGAAGTTTCTACCATTAAACAGCATAAACACATGCTCTGAGATGTAGAGAGTTCAAACCCAGCCACCTTGTGGTGGTGAGGTTGAATCCCAGAGGTTGGGTGTCCCTTCAAGTTTGTGCACTTACTCTACTGCTGACTGAGGTCACGCTGCGTGTGCTTGGGGCTGGTGACCTCTGAGGGCCTGGGGTTATACCATCATTCCGGCTGCTCTTCAGGGTCCCAGGACCAGCATCCCGGTCATTGAGATCTGACGAACCAATGCTTCCCCTAAATGAAAAAGCATATTCTGACTTTAATACGGAAGCAGAGCAGCAACCAAAGACACAGGCAGGAAAAAACTGACATGTGGACATGTGAACAACACTAAGTTCATAAGAGCCACTGGAACTGCTCAGCAACCATCACATGACCCTTCTCCTCAAAGTCTTTCAGGGGCTCACTTGGTTTGACCCCATTTGCTTGACTCCAGGGACTTCACCCTGTCTTTCTGACTTTGTTTCCCACTGCTTACCAGCACTCTCCCAGCTAGTCCAGGTTCCTTACTGTTCTCTCAACTAGTCATGCTCATTTCCACCTCCTAAGGCCTTTGCTCACTTTCTCCCCACCTGGTAATGCCCTCTTGGCCACTCTCTGTTTATGCAAATCTCCCCCAGTCTTCCAGGGCAGATGAAGGGCAGCTTTTCCCATTAGGCCTTTTCTGTCAAAAACAGGCCTTGTTAACCTCTGCTTCATTCCTTCCTATTGACTTATGGTCTTTGCCAAACTACTGTATTTAGTACTCGGTTACACAATATCTTGTTTGGCTTCCCAATTGATCCACTTATGTGGGATTTGGTGCTTCTTTCAACTGTGAGCTCCTTGGGAACACAGTTTGTGTCATATTTATCATATATCCTCAGCACCTTCATAGTGCCTAGGTGCAAAGAACCCACTCAGTACATGTTTAATCAAAGATTGGAAATTATATTTCATTTCTCTGTACTTTGGTGTCTGACTCATAGTGCACATTTAACAAATGTGGTATAAAAATAATGACTTTTGTTAAATGGACTTGAATCATTTTCATGTTTGCTAAAATGATCCAGTTCCATTCAATAATAATAAATGAAAAAAAACAGTTCCTGCCCTTGAGGGGATCACAATTTTCTTATTAAATGGAGCTTCATAAGTAAACATAAGTTTAGACAAATTAGAGTTTAAGAGAAGTATTTGTTCTTATTTTATTCCTTATCCTCAGTAAACACAAAGTATGCTAAGTGGTAAAATATAAGCCTTTTTAAATTTCACTCTCTCAATTACTACCTTAATAAGTTACAAGTGAACCTACAGTAGTAAACATCATATTGCTAAATCACACACTAGCAGTGGTTAATAGCTATGTGGATTTACAGTTGAGCCAATCAGAGGAGAGACTAAATGGAATAAAGGAAGGATGCTTTCTTTTAAAAATAATATCTGAATGTGCACATGTCATTGCCAGAAGATAAATCAGGCAGAAGAAAGAATAGGCAATGACCCCTGGAGCTATCAATCGCAACTCATAAATTTCTTCAAGGCTGTGCACCAGAGAAGCCACCAAAACCAAATATGCCTTGATTGAAATTACCAGCCACCATCACCTTCAATAATCACAAATAGCAGCTGCCTTTAGTATCTTCTAGGTGTTAGCAAATTTCTGTCTCCCAACATCCCTGTGAGAAAGGTATTAACATTTCTATTTTAAAGATGAAGAAACTAGCTGGACACAGTGTCTCATGCCTGTAATCCCAGCACTTTAGGAGGCTGAGGTGGGAAGATTGCTTGAGTCCAGGAGTTTAAGGTTGTAGTGTGCTATGATCACACCATTACACTCCAGCCTTGATAACAGAGACTCTGCCTCAAACAAAAACAAAAGCAACAACAAAAACAAAAACAAAACAAAAAATAAAGAAACTGAGCCTTAGAGAGGTTAAATAATTATTCCATGCATGTATGCAGGCATGCGTGTATGTACACACACACATGCACACATACCCACACACCACTGTGCTGCCACACAATTAGCCCATGGACAAAGTCAGGATAAAAACTGTATTGTTCACCCACCCAAAGCCTGTGACCATTCTAATTTCTCATACTGCTTACTCATCATTTCACCAAGATCAAATCATTCCAGCCAGGCAGGTTCTATATTGATAGAATGAACTATGAAGAAGAAGACAATCAAAGGAGTGGAGATCTGGGAATTATTTTCTTGTGATTTTATTAAGAAAATTATGAAAAATTTCTGGGTAGCATTCCTTTGACACTACAGAGTCTCTGCAGAAGGAATCTCTGGCTTTCTCTTTCCAGAGATGTCACTCTAAAATATAGTACTATGGACTTGCTCAGGAGGGTCCTATGACTGTGTCTGTTGACTCTGATAAGAGAATAAAATTTTGTCATTAAATAGATTGATACAATTTGGAATTCTAAGTTCCTTGGTGATTTTCCTAAGCCCTCCTACCTCAGGCGCTACATTTCTACATTTGATAACAATTAACCATATTTATACCTTTCCAAGTATTTCTGCTCATCTCAGAGGTCCTACTTAGGAGGGGCTTAGAGACCTCCCCAGTGTTATGCTGTACTGTGACCATAGGTTCTCTAGTCTCAGAATAATATTACCACGAAAATATCTATCCCTACTGTTTTAGGTAAAATCTCCTTGAAAAAGAAAGGCTAGGGGCGAATCTTGCAGAAATGAGCCAAGAAGTTATGAACCAAAAGGACGTGTGGGTATTTCTTCTGCTTGTCTGCATGCTGAAGGGCCTCCTAGCACCAGGTGGTCCTGAGAAATGTCCCATCATGAATTGGCCTTGCTAAAAGCAAAAGCCCTACTTATGTAGAAGCTCTGGCAGAAGTTGATTAATTGTGGTGATGACATTCAAGAGGCTATCCTGTAATAAGGAAAAAAATTCTTGTGGTTAAAAGTCAGCTACTGTAAATTATTGTTGCTAGAAGCATTATCTAAAAAATGACATATACTTTCACATTTGTCCCTGACATTTACGTGAGCGTCTCAAAAATATTTTCCTTTCAGTTGATTAGACTAAGAAAAGGTTTAGTCTAAATGAGGCATATCTCATAAATATTTGGGTGCCAATTCTTTCAGCTGTTATATAAAATACGACATAAAATACATGAATCTTTGCCACTTAAATAGGAGGAAGATAAAAGAGTGTAAATTAAAGTTGAGAAGTTTAAGGACCAATTTAAAAAAGTTATTTTTGATTCAGATATCATGTAACTGAAATTTATATAAGAAGTATTATTAATAAAAATCAGCACCAACAAAACTTCAAACTAAAATGTGGTTAAGTAAAAACTGGCAAGAAAGAGAAACATTTATCTCATTCTAATAGGGCCCAAGTGTGGGGAGAAGATACTGTCTGGGGAGCTTGGATATTGTGGGCTACTGAAAGACACATTTTCTAGGTTAGGAAAGAGTCTTATTTACTTTAGGTTATAAAATATACTTTAAAATCCTTCCATTTTGTTATATTTAATTCCATTCCACCCCAAAATCTTGATAATAACTTCCCAGATATATCTGTTTTGGGTAGAGAATCCAAGGATAGGAGACAAGAGACTACAATTTAATGAGTTGTTTTCTGGTTTACATAACAGTCTCTTACGAGTTATAGCCAGAAAATAATTTTCCAGGATCTTACCTTCCCAGAGTGGCTGACAATGTTGAGCTTATGCCCGCATGGTTAAATGGCTGCTCCCCTAAGGCAGCATTGACCTGACAGATCCTAAAACTCCCTGGGACAATAAGGCTAATGTGTAGCACAACACAAAGATAATGAACAATATCCTTTCTGAGGTTTATGAGCTTTCCTAACTTCTTTTAGTTATTTCTATCTGAAAAGACTATGTAAGAAAGATGGGCAAAGAAGGTTATGGTTAGAAAGTGAGACGGTCCTGCTAAATGAGAAAGAGAGATGAGAAATGGGAAAGGAAAGGGGCTGAGCACAGTGGCACATGCCTGTAATCCCAGCACTTTGGGAGGTCAAGGTGGGAGGATTGCTTGAGGCCAGGAGTTAGAGGGTGTAGTGAGATATGATCCTGCCGCTGCACTCCAGCCTGGATGACTGAGCCCCTGTTTCAGAAAAAAAAAAAAAAAAAAAAAAAAAAAGAGAGAGAGAGAGAGAAAGAAAGTTGAACGTAGCTCAACTTTTCAGTCTTTGATGATCCCAAAATGCTGTCATTGTCAACAGTCTTATGTGAGATGAGTGGCCTTCGCCCTTGGCTGCACATTCGAAATACCTTGGGGAAAGCTATTAAAAATCCCCATTCTAGACCGTATTCTAGACTAATCACATGGGACTCTCTGGGTATGACCTAGGCATCAGAATGTTTTAACCTCCCCAGGTCATTCCAATATGTAGCCAAGGCCAAAAAACACTGTGCCAACCTGCGGATATAAGTTCATCGATCTCAGATCTCTCTCCGCCTGCATTGTCCCCTCCCCTTCTACCACTATTGTCTTGAGACAATAGTGGTAGAGTCTTGTCTTGAGAGCGTGGCTCTCACACAAGAGAGGTGAGCTGTCCTCACAGCTGAGAGTGGGATGAATGGAAGGACACTTTCTGTGTTAGTGAGTAAATATGTCCCCCAAGGGGTTAGTAAACTATGGCCTGTGGACCGATTTGGGACCACCAAATGTTTTTACATGGCCCATTATCTAAGAGTAGTTTTTACGTTTTTAAATGGTCGGAAAAAAGAAGAATAATATTTTGTAACATGTGAATATTTAACATTGACATTTCAGGGCCCATAAATAAAATTTTATTGGAATGCAGGCATGCCCATTCATTTATATATTTTCTATACTGCTTTCATGTTCCAACAACAGAGTTGAATAGTTGAGACAGAGACCATATGGCCCACAAAGCCAAAAATGTTAACTATCTTTACCTTTACAGGAAAGGTTTTTTGATCTCTGTGTGTGTGCTCATGCACACAGGTACACATGCACACGTATACATGTGTCTCCATTTAAAAACCAGAGAGGCCAACACATGCAAAAGAAATGATTTTCACATATTGTGTGTGTGTGTGTGTGTGTGTGTGTGTGTGTGTGTGTCTGTGTGTTACGCTTAGGCCCAGGTGAACCATCATGGGAATTCCTGAAAGCAGAATTAGGGAAACAGAGAGATGAGGAGGACATGGAAATTCATCAGGCAGCTTCTCTCTTGCAAAGTCCTCTGAAGCCTCTGGCCTTCTATTGCCTAATTACACATACCTTCCTTCCTTTTCCTTTTTGGAGAAAAGACAAGGTGGTGGGCGCTCAATGAGATTGTGTTCAATGAATCTTAGTGTTAATTATATAAATAACGTTTACAATTTGACTTGATAAAACAAAAGCTGATTTTGTTTGGTGGTTTTAAAATGGTTAGTGTTTCCTTTCACAATCTGTTTCTTGAAAAAGATTCCCTCTAAAATGGAGGAGACAGTTACCATGAGGGAAGGACTCTGGCTGGGTTTGAAAGAGAAATTAAGAAAAGATAGTACTCACTCTGATAATATTTTGGTCTTCTAGCATCTAAACAAAATTCTGATTTAATGTCTTATTTCTAAATAATGACCAGAAGCCATTTGGAGGAGAGAGGTCAGCAGCCATGGAAAACCTTGGGTCAACTAGAAGTCAAGAGCAAGAAGAAAGCCAACAGCCTTCCTCTATAGACAAAGGAAAGCAAGTGTGTAGCAGAACTTAGCTTTCAGTAACTAAATGGAACAAGTACTTACTCTGTACTTAGTATTTCAGGTTTGCTAAACTCTTGTTCTGCCTGGAATATTATGCTGCATATAAGAAGAAAGTTATCAAGGTATCTGAAGCCATCCACATCCTGGTCCAACTTACTTCTCCATCTCAATTTTTATATAACATACTTCAATTTTTATACTCTAAAAACCCTGAACAGTTTGTTTTCCAGCACACACAGGGTTTCTTTATGCCTTTTTTCCTTTATACTTTTAATTTCCTCTGTCTAGAATGCTCTTCCTATCTTTCTTCATCTGGCCAAGTCCTCCTCATTCCTTAAAAGCTTCTCTGAAGTCATCTCCTTGAAGCTTCCATGAATCTTTCAGAAGAGTAAATGTCTGTCTTTGATTTTCCCACAGCACACAAAATATATATATATACATATATATATTTTAATCATACTATCATATTGTGTTGAAATTATTTGTTTGGTTATCCCAGTCTTCCTGCTAAATTGGAAGTTTATGAAGGGGTGGAACAGTATCACTGCTTAAGAACTTCCACATTTGCCATTTGGTTTTATGTATGTTGAACTATCCTTGCATCCCTGGGATGAAGCCCACTTGGCCCTGGTGGATTATTTTTTTTGATGTGCTATTGAATTCAGGTTGATATAGTACTAGGTCAAAAATGCTGGCAGAGCTGTGTGATGAATTTATTTGTATAAATAAAATGCATAGGTGAGTAATTCCTCTATCTCTACTCGATGTGTGGAAGAAAGGCCATCTACTGAATTAATATCTTGGCTACACTGAGAATGTAACACATCACATAATACGCATTAGGTAGCAATGAGTAAAAGAAACATTTATTACATTGGAGGAGGGAAATGTGTTAGATTTAGTTCATTAGAAATACAGCATGCCAAGGCTCTATCCGTGGGAAACAATTGGACAAACAGACGAAATAGCATGAAGGAGTCTTCAGACTTACAATCATTTCACCACAGCAATGAGGCAACTCAAAAATCCAGTTGCAGTTCAACTAAAGTAAAGCATTATGGGTGTGGCTGAACTACTCAGCTTCTGTACTTTCTCACATTATTGACATTATAATGAGGAAAGTCACACGTATATAAAGTAAACAGAAATCAGGGGCTGAGCAAGAGATAGTCGGACAAACTGCACTTTTGAAGGAGGTCTGAGAGCAGTTTGGGAGGGATGTTGCAGCAGACTCTGTCAGTGTCTCTGTCCACGTCCCCTCAGCACTCACCTACCTCTACCCACAGAATCTTGCTTACTGGGAACACCCACAACTCCCTGCCTGAGGAATTTTTTGGATCACGGGAGCATGGAGCTCCTGTGAACAGAGCAAGTCAAAAGGGCCCAGGAGTTAGTGCCCCAGAAGCAGCCCTCAACTAATGATGAACAGGGAGCTGCTGTACAAATATCCCAGATTCCCATCTCTTGACTGGATAACTCTGAGGTGTGTTCTACACTGTTTCCTAGAGTTGTCCAGTGAGGTTGAACTCTAGTTGCCCACAGTAGTAACTGGCTTAATTACACATCCTTTTTGCCCTCCTTCCCTTCCCTGGCTCTCTTCCCCACTCTCCTATCTCTGTATCCCTACACCAGATTCTAAACAAATCACTCGTTCTTGAATTCTTATTTCAGGGTTTGCTTCTGAAGGAACCCAAATCAAGTGTATATAGGTGTATATGGTAGGCAAAGGATGAGTTTCAAGAAAGGATGGTTTTGAGTTATAAATAGAAGTTTCTAGATGAAGAATTTTTTGGCAACTGCAGACTTCATCAGCCTCCCACCGATAAGGTCACAGTCCAACTAAATTGAGTACTCTGGTGAATCTATGTTTCCTCACCTGTTCTATTGCGTCCTCGTTACTTCATGGAAGATTCACGTATCTTAGGCCACCATGGTTTTGTGAATTGCTTTGTTTTTATAATAGCATTTGTGATAGCTTGTGGCTTTAATTGCCCACCCCTTGCTGCCTCTAAGGAGGGCCGAGCTCATTCAAAGGAAGTTAAAATAGAAAAAAAAAGGAATTAGCAGAGCTGGACAAAGGAAGCTAAGGCACAGAAAAACGGCGAGAGTAATGTTCCTTCAGATGACAGTCTTTATAGCCTTCATCCTCTTGAGTCATGAAACAATTACAGAAAGTATTATGGAATAAAATTTACAAACACTCAGAGATGTGGTGCAAATGCAAACAATTTTTTAAAGCCTGGTAAGGAAAGGAGTTTGCTAACAGAATTAGCAACCAGCTATATAGTGTTTTATCTAATACACAAAACAAACCAGTGTTGACTTTGTGGATGTGGCCCTGACTCAGAGCTAAAACACTTCCAACTTTGCTATGTTCAAATGATTAGAGGCTGCTGCCTAATTGGCATCTTTATTGCAAAGATACCAATGAAAATTATATTCAGGACAGGCAAATAATTTTATTTCTGATGGAAAAAGGAGGTCTCATTTAGTGATGGAATAGGTTTGATAAACTCACTTTGCCAAAACAATAGACATGAGGAAAGAATGATTTTTGTCACGATGGTACTGAAAATGCCATATTTTCTGATGGGAGAGAGGGAGAGAGAGAGGAGAGAGAGAGAGAGAGAGAGAGAGAGAGAGAGAGAGA
>RJWJ010009252.1:0-17500 GCA_004363605.1 Indri indri
TACTAAGTGAAGATCCCAAGAATGGAAAAACAAGTACCACATGTACTCAACATCAAATTGGTATTAACTGATCAACACATAAGTGCACATATAAGAACAACATCTATTGGATGTTGGGCAGGGGGGAGTGGGGAGGGGGAAGGGAGGAGGGGGAGGGGGAGGAGGGGATGGGTATATGCATACACAAAGAGTGCAATGCGCACCATCCGAGAGATGGACATGCTTGAAACTCGGACTCGGGGGGGGAGGGGAGGTAAGGGCAACATACGTAACCTAAACATCTGCACCCCCATAATATGCTGAAATAAAAAATAAAAATAAAAGAAATCATACACAAGATTAAAATAATTTTGCTATTAATGGAAAAAAGTCCTTCAGAATAAAACAATCAGAAAATTGCAAAAAAAAAATTACCCTCATGGTATGAAATGCCTTTCTTTTAATTTTCAAACCTTGTAAGGTGTATACAAGAATGAGATTCTCAAATGTAAAACCCTAGACCTAGTCCTAAACCTAGCACTAATGCTAACCCTAGACCTAGGCCTAATCTTGGCCTTAAACCTAACACTAATCATAGGGTTAGGGTTAGGGCTAGGGTTTGGGTTAGAGTTAGGATTATTCTTAGGATGAGGGTTTGTGCTAGTGTTAGGGTTATGTTTTTCTTAGGGTTAGTGTTTGTGCTAGGATTAGGATTAGTGTTAGGGCTAAGGCTATGTTTAGGCCTAAGGCTAGGGTTAGAATTAGTGCTATGTTTAGGACTAGGCCTAGGATTTGACATTTGAGAAGCCAATTCTCATGTAAGCCTTACAAACTTCTATGAGCAAAAGAAATGCATTTTGTACCATGAGGGTAATTTTTAAATGGAAAAGAATTTCATATGAAAAGACTTATATACACTGAGAGAAATAACCTAGACGTTTGGTTGTTTACAGGATTCCATAATTCTGTGAACTGAAGCAGTGTGTTCTTTTTCTTATAAAACATTTCAATGTATAAGAAGATATTACTTCTAGATATTTCTCTTAGGTTTAGTGTTAAGGATAGTGGTAGTGCTAGTGCTAGGGCTACACTTAGAGCTGTGGCTATGGTTACAGCTACAGCTAGGGTTAGAGTAAGGGTTAGAGTCAGGGTTACTTATAGCTTTTGGGTTAGGCTTAGGGCTCGGGTTAGGGCTAGTGTCAGGATTAGGGTTAAGATTAGGGTGAGGGCTAGGGTAAGGTTTGGGTTTAGGGCTAGGGTTAAGGTTAGCATTAGGCTGAGGTCTAGGTTAGGGTTAGGGCTATGGTTAGGGTTAGGGTTAGGGTTATGGCTAGTGTTAGTGTCAGGGTTATGGTAAGGGCTGGGGTTAGGAATAGTGTTAGGGCTAAGGCTAGGTTTAGGCCTAGGGATATGGTTATTGTTAGGGTTAGGGTTAGTGTTATGGCTAGTTTTAGGATTAGGGTTAGGGCCATGTTTATTTTTAGGGCTAGGCTTAGGGTTATGGCTAGTTTTAGGGTTTGGGTTGGAGCTAGGGTTAATGTTCGTGTAGGGTTAAGTTTAGGGCTAGCTTTAGTGTTAGTGTTAGGGCTGGGTTTAGGATTAGGGCTAGGGATAGGGTCAGTTTTAATTCTAGCTTTAGAGTTAGGGTTGGGGTAGGGTTAGGGATGAGCTAACTTTAGGGTTAAGGTTAGTGTTAGAGTTAGGGCTAGTGTTAGTCTTAGGGTTAGGGTTAGCGATAGTGTCAGGGTTAGGTTTAGGTTTCGGGTTAGGTCTAGGGATATGGCTAGGATTCGTGCTAGTGTTAGGGTTTTTGTTAGGGTTAAGTTTAGGGTTAGGCTTACGGTTAGGATTAGTGTTAGGCCTAAGGTTAGTTTCAGGCCTAAGCCTAAGTTTAGGTTGAGAGTTAGGGTTAGGGTTAAGGTTTGATTTAGGGTAGCTTTAGGGTAGGGTTTGGGCTATGGTTAGAGTTCGGCTAGGTTTAGGGTTGGTGTTATGGTTAGGCCTAGTGTTAGATTTATGGGTTAGGGTTAGGGCTAGGGCTAGGGTTGGGGTTAGGTTTAGGGCTAGGGTTTGGGTTAGGGATAGGATTGGGGCTAGTGTTAGGCTTTGTGCTAGTGTTAGGGTTAGGGTTTTGGTTAGGGTTACAGCTAAGGTTAGGATTAGTGTTAGGGCTAAGCATAGATTTAGGCCTACGGATAGGCTTAGCACTAGTGCTAAGTTTAGTACTAGGTCATGGTTTTACAATTGAGAAGCTCCATCCCATATACGTCTTACAAGCTTCTAATAGCAAAAGAAAGGTATTTCCTACCACGTGGGTAATTTTTAACTGTAAAGGAATTTCATATGAATGCACATATATTCACTGAGAGAAATAAGCCAGACATTTGGTTGTTTACAGGATTCCATAATTCTGTGAACTCAAGGAGTGTGTTCTTTTTAGTGTTAGGTTTAGTGTTAAGACTAAGGCTAGGTTTATGCCTAGGGCTAGGGACAGCATTAGTGCTAAGTTTAGGGCCAGTTCTAGGGTTTTACATTTGGAGAAGCTCATTCTCGTATATGCCTTACACGCTTCTATGAACACAAGAAAGGCATTTAGTACCAAGAGTGTAATTTTGAACTGGAAAGGAATTTCATATGAAAACACTTATATTCACTAAGAGAAATAAGGTAGATGTTTGGTTGTTTACAGGATTCCATAACTCTGTGAACTGAAGCAGTGTGTTCTTTATCTTATCAAATATTTCAATGTTTAAGAAGACATTACTTATAGATATTTTTCTTAGGTTTAGTGTTAAGGTAGTGGTAGTGCTAGGGCTAAGGTTAGGGCTATGGCTATGGTTACAGTTACAGGTGGGGTTATTGCTACTGCTAAAGTTAGGGCAAGGAAAAGGGAAAGGTTAAGTCTCGGGTTAGTGTTAGGGTTATGGCTAGGGTTAGGGTTAGGTTTAACGATAGTGTTAGGGTTATAATTAGGGTTATGTCTAGTTTTGGGTTAAGGTTAGGTTTAGGATTAGGACAAGTTACGGTTGTGGTAATAGTTAAGGTTAGGGTTAGGGATAGGGATAGTATTAATGTGTTGGGGCTAAGGCTAGGTTTAGCCCTAGGGCTAGGGTTAGGGTAAGTGTTATAGTTATTGCTATAGTTAGGGCTAGGGCTAGGGTTAAGGTTAGGGCTAGCTTTAGGGTTAGGGTTAGGGTTAGGGTTAGGGTACGGCTTAGAGTTAGGGTTAGGGCTAGTGTTAGGTTTATGGTTAAGGCTAGTGTTAGGATTAATGTTAGGGCTAAGGCTAAGTTTAGGCTTAGGTCTAGGGTTAGGATGAAGGTTACGTTTAGTGTTAAGTCTAGGGTTAGGGTTAGGGCTAGCTGTAGTGTCAGGGTTAGTGTTAGGGTTAAGGTTAAGGCTAGGTTTAGGATTAGTGTTAGGACTAAGATTATGTTTAGGACTTGGGCTAGGGTTAAAATTAGGGTTAGGGCTAAGGCTAGGTTTAGGCCTAGGGCTAGGGTTAGGGTTACTATTATGGTTAGTGCTATGGTTAGGGTTAAGGCTAAGGTTAGCATTAAGGATAACTTTAGGGTTAGGGTTAGGGTTAGGGTTAGGGCCAGGGTTAGAGTTAGGGTTGGGGCCAGGGTTAGGATTATGTTTAGGGTTAGGGTCATGGTAAGGTTAGGGCTAGAGATAGGGCTATTGTTACGGTTAGTATTAGGGCTAGGATAGGTTTAGGGCTAGTTTTAGGGTTAGGGTTAATGTTAGCATTACTGCTTGTGTTGGGATTATGATCAGGGTTAGGGTTAGGGCTAGGGTTAGGGCTAGGGTTAGGGTTATGCTTACTGTCAGTATTGAGCCTAGGTTTATGGTTAGGGCTACCATTACGTTTAGGGCCAGGTTTAGGGTTAGGGTTAGCTCCAGTGTTAGGATTAGGCTCAGCGTTAGGGTTAGGGCTAGGGTTAGGGTTAGGGTTAGGGCTATGGTTAGTGTTAGGGTTATACTTACGTGTAGTGTCAGTGTTAGGGTTAAGGGTAGATTTTGGGTAGGTTTCTTTATAGGGTTACGGTTACTGTTAGTGTTAGGACTAGGTTAGGGTTAGTGCTGTGTTTAGGTTGTGGTCAGGGTTAGTCTTAGGGTTAGGGTTAGGTTTAGTGTTAGGACTAAGGCTAGGTTTAGACCTACGGCTAGGGTTTACATTAGTGCTAGGTTTAGGACAAGGTTTAGGGTTTTACATTTGTAGAAGGTCATTCTCGTATACGCCTTAGAGACTTCTATGAACACAGGTAAGGCATTTCCTACCAAGAGGATAATTTTTAGCTCTAAAGGTGTTTCATATGAACACACTTATATTCACTCATAAAATTATGCTAGACAATTGGTTGTTTACAGGATTTTATAATTGTGTAAGGTCAAGCAGTGTGTTCTTTTGTTATCAAATATTTCAGTGTATAAGAAGACATTACTTATAGATGTTTCTCTTAAGTTTAGTTTGAAGGTTAGTGGTATTGCTAGTGCTAGGGCTAGGGTTAGAGGTAGGACTATGGTTATGGCTACAGCTACAGTTAAAGCTAAGGCTAGGGTAAACGGGTTAGGTCTAGGGTTAGGGTTAGGGTTAGGGCTACAGTTAGGGTTAGGGCTAGCTTTATCATTAGGGTTAGGGTTACGGCTAGAGTTAGGGATATTGTTAGGTTTAGGGCTAGGTTTAGGGTTAGGGATATGCCTTGGGTTAGGGTTAGGGCTAGGGTTAGAGTTAGCATTATGGTTAGGGTTAGGTTTAGGTTTAGGTGTAGTGTTAGCGTTTTGGTTAGGGTTCATGTTCGGGTTAGGGCTAGGGCTAGGATTAGTGCTAGGGCAAGGCTATGTTTAGGCATAGGGCTAGGATTAGAGTTAGTTTTAGCATTAGAGCTTGGGTAGATTAGTGCTAGGGTTAGGACAGGGATAGCCTACCATTGGATACAGGGCTAGAGTTAGAATTAGGGCTAGTGTTAGATTTAGGATTAGGATTAAGATTAGGGCTTTTGTTAGGATTAATGTTAGGGCTAAGTATAGGTTTAGATTTAGGTCTAGGGTTAGGGTTAGGGTTAGGGTTAGGGTTAGGGTTAGGTTTAGGGCCAGCTTTAGGCCTAGGATTAGGGGAAGGTTTACTGACAGGGCTAGGGTTAATTTCAGTGTTAGTATTAGGGATAGGTTTAGCAGTAGTTTTAGGTTTAAGTTTAGGTTTGGGGCCAGTGTTGTGGTTTAGGTTAGGGTTAGGTTTATGTGTAGAGTGAGGTTTAGGTTTTGGGATAGGGTGAAGGCTAGCTTTAGGGTTAGGTGTAGGTTAGGGTTAGGGCTACTGTTAGGGTTAGGGTTAGGTTGAGGGTTAGGGTTAAGTTTACTGTTAGGCCTCCAGCTAAGTTTATGGTTATCACTAGGGTTAAAGTGAGGCTTAGGTTTAACATTAGGGCTAGGGTTAGGATGAGGGAAAGCGTTAGGATTAGGGTTAGTGCTAGGGTTAGGATTAGAGCTATGGTTAGCATTGGAGTTATGTTTCGGGCTAACGTTAGGGTAGAGTCAGATTTAGGGTTGTGATAGAGCTTGGGTATGTTTGGTTATAGGGTTAGCATTAGTGTGAGAGGGCTAGGTTAGGTTTAGGAGTAGGGTTAGGATTAGTGCTAGTGTTAGGGTTATGGTCAGGGTTAGGGTTAAGGCTAGGGTCAGGTTGAGTGCTAGGGCCAAGGCTAGGTTTAAGCCTAGGGCTAGGGTTCTCATTAGTGCTAGATTTAGGGCAAGGTCTAGGGTTTTACATTCATAGAAGGTCGTTCTCATGTACGCCTTACACATTTCTTCAAACACAGGAAAGGCCTTTTGTACCAAGAGGGTAATTTTTAGCTGGAAAGTAGTTTCATATGAAAACTCTTATATTCAATCACAGAAATAAACTAGATGTTTGGTGGTTTACAGCATTCCATAACTCTGTCCACTGAAGCAGTGTGTTCTTTTTCTTATCAAATATTTCCATGTATAAGAAGATATTACTTATAAGTATTTCCCTTAGGTTTAGTGTTAAGCAGTAGTGCTAAGGCTACAGCTAGGTTTAGAGCCAGGGTTTTGGTTGAAGCTACAAGTATGGCTATACCTAGGGCCAGGGTTAGGGTTAGGTTAACTGGTAGGGTAGGTCTAGGGTTATGGCTAGGATCAGGGAGAGAGCTGGATTTAGCCTTAGGGTTAGAGATATAATAAGGATTATGGATAGGGTTAGGATTATTGGTAGGGTTAGGGGTAGGGGTATCTTTGGGTTGGGATTAGGGCTAGGCTAATGTTAGGACTAGGGTTGGGGTTAGATTTAAGGCTAGTGTTAGGGTTAGTGTCAGGGTTAGGGTTAGGGCTAGGGTTAGTGTCAGGCTAAGGATTAGGTTTAAGGCTGGTTTTGGGGTTAGGGTTAGGTCTAGGGTTAGGTTTAGGGTTAGGGTTAGGGTTAGGGCCAGGGTTAGGATTAGTGTTACATCTAAGGCTCAGTTTAGGCCTAGACTTTGGGTTTGGTTTAGGGTTAGAACTAGGGTTGGGATTACTGTTAGGGTTATTGCTACTGTTAGGTCTTTGTTTATGGCTAGGGTTAGGTTGACAGCTAAGGTTATGGTTAGGGTTAGGCTTAGGGTTAGGGTTAGGGCTAGGTTTATGAATAGGGGAAGCTTTTTGGTTAGGTTTGGGGCTAGGCTTAGGGTTAGGACTAGTGTTAGGGTTAGATATAAGGCTAGTGCTAGGGTTAGTGTTAGGGTTAGGATCAGGACTAGGATTAGTATCAGACTTAGGGTTAGATTTAGGGCTAGCTTTAGGGTTAGGGTTAGGGCTAGGGTTAGGTTAGGGTTAGGGTTATTGCTACTGTCAGTGTAAGTGTGAGGGTTAGGTTTAGGGCTGGGTTAGGGCTGGTGTTCATGTCAGAGTCTGGGATAGGGCTAGGGTTGGGGTTAGGGGTAGGTACAAGGTTAGGGTTAGGGCTAGGGATAGGTTTGGTTTAGGGTTCTGGTTAGGTTTAGGCTAGTGCTACTATTAGTGTTAGGTCAGAGTTAGTGTTAAGGCCAGGGTTAGGTTTAGGGTTAGGGTTAGGGTAGGGTTAGCACTAGGGTTAAGTTTAGGTCTGAGTACAGGTTTAGGGTTAAGCCTGGTGTTAGCATTAAGGCTAGGTGTCAGTTAGGGTTAGTGTTAGTGTTAGGGCTAGGTTTTCCATTAAGGATAGCTTTAGGGTTAGGGTTATAGCTAAGTTAGCTTTCAGGCTAGTCTTAGAGTTAGGGTTATGGCTGCTGTTAGGGTTAGGGCTAGTGTTAGCACTAGGGCTAGGGTTAGTGTTAGGGATAGCTTTGGATTAGGATTAGGGCTATCATTAGAGTTAAGACTAGGGTTAGGCTTCGGGTTAGGACTAGTGTTTAGGTAGGGTTAATGTTAGTATTAGGGATGGGGTTAGGGTTGTGGTTAGGGCTCAGTTTAGGGTTAGCATTAGTGTTAGGTCTAGGTTCGGGTTTGGGCTAGCCTTAAGGTTATGTTTGGGGTCGGGTCTTGTGTTTGGGATAGGGTTCGTGTTATGGTAGGATTAGGGCTATGTTTAGGACTAGAGTTAGGGCTAAGGCTAGATTTAGGCCTAGGGCTAGGATTATGGTTGAGGTTAGAGTTAGGTTTAATGTTAGGTTTAGGGCCAGGGTTAGTGTTGGGTTTAGTCTTAGGGCTAGTGTTAGGGTTAGGGTTAGGGTTAGGGTTAGGGCTAGGGTGATAGTTATGGCTGGGGTTAGGTTTAGTGTTAGGCCCAAAGCTAGGTTTATGCCTAGGATTAGTGTTACGGGTAGGGTTAGGGTTAAGGCTAGCTTTAGGGTTAGGGTTAGGGCTAAGGTTAGTTTTAGGGTTAGTGCTATTGTTAGGGTTAGGGTCATTGTTTGGATTAGGTCTATGGTTAGTGCTTTTTTTAGGCTTAGGTCTAGCTGTAGAGTTAAGGTATGGGTAGTTTTAGGTTTTGGTGTACCGTTAGGGTTATGGTTAGGGCTAGTGTTAAGGCTAAGCCTAGTTTTAGGCCCAGGGCTAGGTTAGGACTGCAGTTAGCATTAGGGTTAGGGCTAGGATTAAGGTTAGGTCTAGAGTTGGGGTTAGGTTTAGGTTCAGGTGTAGTGTTAGGGTTCAGGATAGGGTTAGGCATACCGCTAGCATTAGGGTTAGGGCTAAGGTTAGGGTTAAGTTTAAGGCTAGTGTTAGGGTTAGGGTTAGGTTTGGGTTAAGGTTACGTTTACGATTAGTTGTAGTGTTAGGGTTATGGTTAGGGTTAGGATTAGAGTTAGGGCTAAGGTTAGGTTTAGGCCTAGGGCTAGTGTTAGTGTTAGTGTTGTGGTTAGTGCTATGGTTAGGTTTAGGGTTAGGGTTAGTTTTAGGTTTTAGGGTTAGGGCTAGGGTGAGTGTTAGGCCTAGTGTTACAGTTATGGTTAGGGTTATCGATAGTATCAGGGCTACAGTTAGGATTTATGTTAGGTCTAAGCTTAGGTTTAGGCCTAGGGCTAGGCTTGGGGTTTGGGTTATGGTTAGGGTAGGGCCAGCATTAGGGTTAGCATTAGGGCTAGCTTTGGGGTTAGTTTTAGGGTTAGTGTTAGTGTTAGGTCCTAGGAGTTAGGCTTAGGGTTAGATTTCAGGATACTATTAGGGTTATAGTTATCATTAGGGTGAGGGGGATGGTTAGGGTTAGGGTTAGGCTTAATGCTGTGTTAAAGATGGGCTAGTCTCATAGTTGGTGTTAGGGTTAGTATTAGTATTAGGGTCAGGATTAAGTTTAGTGTTACTGTTAGGTCTACAATTAGTTTAGGGCTAGGGTTAAGTTTAGGGTTACGGTGAATGTTAGAGATAGGGTTAGGGTTAGGGTTAGGATCAGGGTTAGTATTAATGTTAGGGTTAAGGATAGGCTTAGCCCTGGGGCTATCTTTAGGGTTACAGTTAGGGTTAGGGCTAGCTGTAGCCTTAGGGCTACTTCTGGGTTTAAGGTAAGGGCTAGGGTTAGGGTTAGGGCTATGGTTAAGTTTAAGGTTAGGGTTAGGGCTGGGTTATGGTTAGGGTTAGGGTTGGGGTAGGCTTAAGGCTAAGGTTAGGGGTAGGTTTAAGGTCACGTCTAGCATCAGCATTAGGGTTAGGGTGATCGATAGGGTTAGGACTAGGATTAGGATTAGTGTTAGGGCTAAGGCTAGGTTTAGGCCTAGGGTTAGGGTTAGGTCTAGGGTAAGGTTTGGTGTTAGAGTTAGGGCTAGGTTGAGGGTTAGGGCTAAGGTTAGGATTAGTGTTAGGTCTAAGGCTATGTTTATGCCTAGGATTAGTGTTAGGGGTAGGGTTAGGCTTAAGGCTAGCTTTAGGGTTAGGGTTAGGGCTAGGATTATGATTGGGGGTAGTGTTAGGGTTAGGGTTAGGGTTAGGGCTAAGTTTGGGGGTGGGTTTAAGTTCAGGTGTAGTGTTAGCATTAGTGTTAGGGTTATCATTAGGGTTAGGGTTAGGGTTAAGGATAGCTTTAGGGTTCGGGTTAGGGTATGGGTTAGAGTTAGGGTTAGGGCTGGGGCTAGCGTTAGGGTTAGGTTTAAGGCTAGTGTTAGGGTTATAATTAGGGTTAGGTCTATGTTTGGGTTAAGGTTAGGTTTAGGATTAGGACAAGTTATGGTTCTGGTTATGGTTACTGTTAGGGTTAGTGCTAGTGTTCGGGTTTGTGCTGGTTTTAGGGTTAAGGCTAGCTTTAGGGTTAGTGTTAGGGTTAGGTTTAGGGTTACTGTTATGGTTATGGTTAGGGTTATCGATAGTGTCTGGGCTAGGGTCAGTATTAGTGTTAGGTCTAAGCCTAGATTTAGGCCTAGGGCTAGGCTTATGGTTTGGATTATGGTTAAGGTAGGGTTAGGACAAGTGTTAAGGTTAGGGCTAGATTTGGGGTTAGTTTTAGGGTTATTGTTTTTGTTAGGTCCTTGGTTAGGCTTAAGGTTAGGTTTAGGGATAATGTTAGAGTTATCATTACCATCAGGGTGAGGGGGATGGTTAGGGTTAGGATTAGGCTTAGGGCAGGTTTAAGGATGTAGCTAGGTTTATGGTTGGTATTATGGTTAGTGCTAGTGTTACTGCTAGGGTTAAATTTAGTGTCGCCATGAGGTCTACGATTGGGTTAGGGCTAGCTTTAGTGATAGGGTTTAGGGTTAGGGTTATGGCCAGGCTTAGTATTAGCGTAAGGTTAAGGCTAGGCTTAGGCCTAGGGCTAGCTTTAAGGTTACAATTAGGGTTAGGGCTAGGGTTAGGTTGAGGGCCAGCTTTCAATTTAAGGTAAAGGCTAGGGCTAGGTTGAGGGCTAGCTTTGGGTTTAAGGTAAGGACTAGGGCTAGGGTTAGGGCTATGGTTAAGGTTAGGATTAGGGGTAGGGCTAGTTATGATTAAGGTTAGGGTTGGCCGGGCGCGGTGGCTCAAGCCTGTAATCCTAGCACTCTGGGAGGCCGAGGTGGGCGGATCGTTCTGAGCTCAGGAGTTCGAGACCAGCCTGAGCAAGAGCGAGACCCCATCTCTACCAAAAAAAATAGAAAGAAAATTAATGTGGACAGCTAAAAATATATAGAGAAAAAATTAGCCGGGCATGGTGGCACATGCCTGTAGTCCCAGCCAGTCGGGAGGCTGAGACAGTAGGATTGCTCGAGCCCAGGAGTTCGAGGTTGCTGTGAGCTAGGCTGACGCCACGGCACTCGCCCCAGGCAAGAGAGTGAGACTCTGTCTCAAAAAAAAAAAAAAGGTTAGGGTTGAGGTAGGGCTCTTGTTAGGGTTAACATTTGTGTTATAATTAGGACTAGGGTTAGGGTTAGGGTTAGGACTATCATTAGGGTTAGGTTTAGGTCTAGGTTAAGTTCAGTGGTTGGGCTATGGTTAGGTTTAGGTATAGTGTTAGGTTTAGGGTTAGGGTTGGGGTTTGGGCTAGTATTAGGGTTCAGTTTAGGGTTATGTATAGGGTCAGGGCTAGGGTTAGGATTACTGTTAGAGCTAAGGCTAGGTTTAGGCCTAGGGCTAGGTTTAGGTTTTTGGTTATGGTTAGGATAGGGCTACGGTTGGGGTTAGGGAAGTGTTACGGTTAGGGCTAGCTTTAGGGTTAGGTTTAGGGTTTGGGTTAGGGTTAGGTGTTCAGTTAGGGTTAGGGTTAGGTTTAGGGAATACTGTTAGGATTATGGATAAGGTTAGGGTTATGGGTAGGGTAGGATTAGGGTTAGCACTACGTTATGGTTGGGGTTGGGCTTACAGTTGTGGTTAGGGTTAGTGGTAATGCTAGGGCTAAGCCTAGGATTATTCTTAGGGCCAATGTTAGGGTTGGTGTTAGGGTTAGGGTTACGATATGGGTTATTAGTGCAAGTTTTCGGGTTAGGACTACATTAAGGGTTAGGGTTAGGGCTAGGTGTAGGGTTATGGCTAGGTTTGGGGTTAGGGTTTGATATATGGCTAGTGTTAGAGTTGAGGATAGTGTTATTGTTATGGCTAGGGTTAGGGTTAGAACTAGGGTTAAGGTTAGCATTAGCGTTAGGGCTACATTAGAATTAAGGCTGGGGTTACGGTTACAGTTAGGCTAGTGCTTGTGTTAGGGTTAGGGTTAAAGCTAAGATTATGGTTAGTGTTAGGTCTAAAGCGAGGTTTAGACCTAGGGTTAGGTTTATCATTAGCATTATGTTTTCCACCAGGTCTAGGGTTTTACATTTGCAGAAACACATTCCTCTATATGCTTTAAAGCTTCTATGAAACACAAGAAAGGCATTTCATACAAAGAGGGTAAATTTTAGCTGGAAAGGAGTTTCTCATGAAAACATTTATATTCACTCAGAAAAATAATGTTGACAAATGGTTGTTTACAGGATTCCATAACTCTGTGAACTGAAGCAGTGTGTTCTTTATCTTATCATTTATTTCAATGGATAAGAATATATTACTTATAGATATTTCTCTTAGGTTTAGTGTTAAAGTAGTGATAGTGTTAGGGCTAAGATTAGGGCTATGGCTATGGTTATAGCTAGGGCTAGGGTTCGGGCAAGAGAAAGGGGTAGGTTTAAGTCCAGGGTTAGCGTTAGTGTTGTGGCTATGGTTAGGGTGAGGGCTAGTATTAGGTTTAGGGCTGTGTTTAGGGTTAGGTTTAAGGTTAGTGTTAGGGTTATAATTAGGGTTAGGTCTAGGTTTGGGTTAAGGTTAGGTTTAGGATTAGGGCAAGTGTTAGGCCTAACAATAGTCCTAACCCTATCCCTATACTTTAACCTAACACTAGCCCTAACCATAAGCTAGCCCTATCCCTAACCTTAACCCTTTCCCTAACCCTAATCCTAAATCTAACAATAGCCCTACACTTAAACCTAACTGTAACCATACCCCTAAGCCTAACTCTAACACTAACAGTAACACTAGCCTTAAACCTGCCCCTAACGATAACCCTAACCCTAAGCGTAGACCTAAACATAACCCAAAAGCTACCCCTAACCCTGACAATAGTCCTAATCCTAACCTTAGCCATAACACTAACTATAGCCATAACCCTAATGCTAAAGGTAGCCCTAACCCTAACCCTAGCCATAACCCTAACCTTAACTTTAGACCTAACCCTAAACCTTACCTTACCCCTAAACCTAGCCCTAGCTATAACAGTACCTGTAGCTGTAACCAAAGCCCAGGCTCTAACCCTAGCCCTAGCAATAGCACTACCATTTATCTTAACCCTGAACTTAATGGAAATAGCTATAAGTAATATCTTCTTATACATTGAAATATTTGATAAGAAAAAGAACACACTGCTTCAGTTCATAAAATTATGGAATCCTGTAAACAACCAAACATCTGGCTTATTCCTCTGAGTGAATAAAACGCTTTTCATATGAAACTCCTTTCCAGCTAAAAATTACCCTCTTGTTATGACATTCCTTTCCTGTGTTCATAGAAGCAATTAAGGAACATAGGAGAATGAGTTTCTACAATGTAAAACCCTATACCTTGTCTTAAACCTAGGACTAATGAGAACCCTAGCCCTTAGGCCTAAACCTAGCCTTAGTCTTAACACTAAACCTCACCCTAGCTTTAACCCTAACCATGACCACAACCTTAACACCAGCACTAACCCTAACCCAGTGCTAACACTAACAGTAACCCTAACCCTATAAACAAACCTACCAGAAATCTACCCCTAACCCTAATGCTAACACTACACCTAAGCATAACCCTAACACTAACCCTAACCCTAACCCTAACCCTAGCCCTAACCCTGGCCCTAATCCTAACCCTGACTCTAAACCTAACACGAGCAGTAATCATAACATTAACCCTAACCCTAAAACTGACTCTAGACGTATCCCAGCCCTAACTCTAACCATAACACTAACCCTAGCCCTATATCCAGCAATAACCCTAACCCAAACATTAAAGTTACCCCTAACAGTAAGCTTAGCCTTAACCCTAACACTAGACCTAACAATAAACCTAATCCTAACCCTAGCCCTAATCCTAACCCTAATCCTAGCCATAACCCTAACCCTAACCCTAAAGTTAGCCCTAACACTAAACTTAGCCTTAACCCTAACCCTAGCCCTAACACTAAACCTAACCATAATCTTAACCCTAGCCCAAGGCCTGTACCTAACCTTAGTCCTAACACAAACCAAAACCTAGCCTTAACCTTAACACTAACCCTAACCTTAACCCTATCTATAACCCTAAAGTTAGCCCTAACACTAAATTTAGCCTTAACCCTAACCCTAGCCCTAACCCTAAACCTAACCCTAATCCTAACCCTAGCCCAAAGCCTAAACCTAGCATTACTCCTAACACAAACCCAAATCGAGCCCTAATCTTAACACTAACCCTAATCCTAACCCTATCCCTAACCCTAAGCTATCCCTAACACTAACTATAGCCTTAGGCCTAACCCTAGAATTAACCCTAAAAATAACTGTAATCCTAACCCTAGCCTTAGGCCTAAACCTAATCTTAGTCCTAACACTAATTCTAAACCTAGCCTTAACTTTAACCCTAACACTAACCCTAACTCTAAATCTAGCCAAAACCCTAACCCTAGACTTAACCTTAACACTAAACATAACCAAAATCCTAACCCTAGACCTAGTCCTAAACTTAGCCTTAGTCCTAACATTAATCCTAACACTAGCCTTAACCTTAAACCTAGTACCAAGCCTAACCCTAACCCTAGCCATAAACATGACCCTAGACATAACATATCCCTAAAGCTAGCCTTAACACTAACCCTAGCCCTTGCCCTAACTATAGCACTAGCCATAACACTTACCCTAACCCTAGCCCTAGACCTAAACCTAGCCTTAGCCCCAACACTAATCCTAACCCTAGTCCTAACCCTAACCCTAACCATAACCACAACCGTAACTTGTACTAATCCTAAACCTAACCTTAACCCAAACCTAGACCTAACCCTAATGCTAAGTCTAACACTAGACTTAAACCTATCCCTAATCATACCCCTAACCCTAATGCTAGCAGTATCCCTAACCGTTTCCATAACCCTAACCCTAACCCTAGACTTAACCCTACCCCTTTCCCTTGCCCTAACCCTAGCCCTAGCTATAACCACACCTGTAACTGTAACCATAGCCCTAGCCATAACTTTAACCCTAACACTATCCCTACCTTAACTCTAAACCTACGAAAAATATCTATAAGTAATATCTTCTTATCCATTGAAATATTTGATAAGATAAAGAACACTCTGCTTCAATCACAGAGTTATGGAATCTTGTAAACAACCAATCATTGAACCTTATTTCCCTGAGTGAATATAAGTGTTTTTGTATGAAACTCCTTTCCAGCTAAAAATTACCCTCTTGGTATGAAATGCCTTTCTTGTGTTTCATAGAAGCTTTAAGGTGTACATGAGAATGAGCTTCTACAAATGTAAAACCCTAGATCTAGTGCTAAATGTAGCACTAATGCTACACCTAACCCAGGCCCAAAACTCGCCTTAGATCCAACAATAACCCTAACCCTAGCTTTAACCCTAACCCTAACACTAGGTATAACACTAACTGTAACCGTAACAGTAGCCCTAACCCTAATTGAACCCAAAACCTAAACGTAACTCTAGGCTTAAACCTAGCCTTTGTCCTAACACTAATGCTAACGCTAGACATAACTCCAAACCTAAAACGACCCTAACCCTAACCTAGCCCTAAACCTAAGTGAGCCTTAAGCCTAATCCTCAGTTTAACCCTATTCCTCACCCTAACCCTAGCCCTAATGCTAATCTTAAACATGACCGTAACATGAGCCCTAAACTTAACCCTAACCATAAACCTAGCCCTATCCTTAACCTTAGGCCTAACCCTAACCCTAACCCTAACGATAGCCTTAAACTTAACCCTCTTTCTAACCCTAGCCCTAAACCTAACCCTAGCTCTAACCCTAACACTAATGTTAACCCTTAGAAGAAGCCTAAACTCAACAATAACCCTAATCATAACCATAGCCCCAAATCTAACTCTATCCCTAACCCTAACCCTAAAGGTAGCCTTAACCCTAACCCTATCCCGAACACTAATCCAAGTCATAAACCTAGCCTTAGCCCTAACACTAATCCTAACCATATCCCTAACCCTCAACCTAACCCTAAGTCTAAACCTAGCCCTAACCCTAACACCAAACCTTAGCCCTAGGCCTAAACCTAGCCTTAGCCCTAACAAGAATCCTAACCCTAGTCCTAACCCTAACAATAACCCTAATGCTAATGCTAACACTACACCTGACCTTAAACCTACCCCTAACCCTAACCTTAACCCTAACCCTAACCCTAAACCTAACTCTACTCCTAACCCTAACACTAACCCTAACCCTAACCTTATCCATAGCCCAAAACCTAACCTTAGCCCTTTCATTAAACCCAGAGCTAGCCCTAAAGCTAACCCTAGCCGTAACCCTAACCATAACCCTAAAGCTAGGCCTAGGCCTAAGCCAATCCTTAGCCCTAACATTAATACTAACCCTGGCCCTAACCCTAACCTTAACCCTAACCCTATCCCTAGCAATCACTGTAACCCTAACATTAACCCTGGCCCTAAACCAATCATATACCTAACAGTAACCCTAAACTTAACCCTAACCCTAACACTAGCACTAACCCTAACACCAACCATAAGCCCAGTTCATCTTTAACCTAGCCTTAAGACTAACCCTAACCCTAACCATCACCCTCACCCTAACAATAACCATAACCCTAATACTATCAATAAACCTAACCCTAAGCCTAACCCAGGATCTAACACTAAGGATAACCCTAAAACTCACCCCAAGGCTAGCCCTAATCCTAACCCTAAACCTAGCCCTACCCTAACCTTAACCGAAACCTTAAGCCTAGCCCTAGGCCTAAACCTAGGCTTAGACCTAACTCTTATCCTAACCCTAACCATAACCCTAAAACTATCCCTAATTGCAAACCTAAACTTAATCCGAACCTAACCCTAGCCCTAACACTAGCCTTAAACTTAACACTAACCTTAGCCTTAACCGTAATGCTAGCTGTAAGCCTAACCCTATCCTGAACCCTAACACTAGCCCCAAACCTAAACCTAACCGCAACTCTAGCCCTAACCTTAACTCTAGCCCTAACCCTAACCCTAAAGATAGCCTTAAACCTAAGACCAGCACAAACCCTAAACCTAGACCTAACCCTAACCCTAACAGCAGCCCTATCCTAGCCCTAGGCCAAAACCTAGGCTTAGCCTTAACACTAGCCCTAACCATAATCCTAACTCTACACCAAAACCTAAAACTAGCCATACCCTAACTCTAAAGCTAGACCTAAGCCTAAAAATAGCATTAACCATAGACCTAAGCCAAAGCCTGACCCTAACTGTAACACTAGCGCTAACCCTAAAACTAACCGTAGCCCTAATATTAACCTAGCCCTAACTCTAAGCCTATCCCCAGGCATAACTATTACCCTAGCCCTGGCCCTAAACCTAACATTAAACCTAACTCTAACCTCAACCATAATCCTAGCCCTAGGCCTAAATCTAGCCTTAGCCCTAACTCTAGTCCTAAACATAGCCCTAATCCTACCATAACACGAACCCTATCCCAAACACAAGACCCGACCCCAAACATAACCTTAAGGCTAGCCCAAACCCGAACCTAGACCTAACCCTAATGCTAACCCTAAACTGAGCCCTAACCACAACCCTAACCCCATCCCTAATACTAACATTAACCCTACCTAAACACTAGTCCTAACCCGAAGCCTAACCCTAGTCTTAACTCTAATGATAGCCCTAATCCTAATCCAAAGCTAGCCCTAACACTAACCCTAGCCCTAGTGCTAACACTAGCCCTAACCCTAACAGCAGCCATAACTAGCCCATAAGCTAAACCTAGATATTACCCTAACCCTAAAGCTACCCATAACGGAAAACCTAGCCCTAACCCTAACACTAACCCTTACAGACACCTAGCCCTAATCCTAACCCCATACTTAGACCTAAACTTAACCCTAGTGCTAAAGCTAACCCTAACCCTGGCCTTAACCCTAATCCTGACT
>RJWJ010009252.1:20000-50544 GCA_004363605.1 Indri indri
TGAAGAGGGCAATTTCCCATGCATATGTCATGTGTGGCTCGTTTCCCATGGGTGTGGGAGCAGCGTGAAGACTGCGCTTTGCAGAGTGAATGTCATGTGCAGCTCGTGTCGAGTTGGTGTAGGAGCAGCATACAGAGTACATTTTTTGGCACGTATGTGGTGTGTTGACCGTGACTAGTGTTTGTGGAAGCAGTGTGTAGAGTGTGTTTTTCTGCATGCCTGTCGTGTGCAGATCGTGTCCCATGGGTGTGGGAGCAGCTTCCAGATATCGTTTTTCCACTTGTGTCTCATGTGTTGCTCACGTGGATTGGGTGCGGGATCAGTGCGGGCATGTGTCATGTGTGAATCGTGTCCCATGGGTGTGGGAGTGACGTGCAGAGTGCGTTTCTCCTCATGCATGTCATGTGTGGCTCATGTGGATTGGGTGACGGAGCAGCATGCAGAGTGCATTTCTCCGTGCACGTGTCATGTGTAGCAAGTGTACCCTGTGTGAGGGAGAAACGTTCAGAGTGCGTTTTTGCAGGCAGGTGTCATGTGTGGCTCGTGTCCTGTGGGTGTGTGAGCAGCATGCAGAATGCATGTCTCTGTGCACATGTCGCTTGTGGCTCATGAGGATTGGGTGTGGGGGCAGCATATCAAGTGTGTTTCCCCACCCAAGTGTCATATGTGGCTCTTTTGGAGTGAGTGTAGGAGGAACCTGCAGAGTGCATTTCTCCTCACGTGTGTCATGTGTCACTCATGTCTATTGTGTTTGGGAGCAGCATGCACAGTGCGTTTCTCCACATGCATGTCGTGTGCAGCTCCTGTCCAGTGTGTGTGGGAGCAGCATGCAGAGTATGTATTTCTGTACATGTGTCGTGTGTCTTACGTGTCCCCTGGGTGTGGGAGCAGTGTGCAGAGTGCATTTTTCTTTCAGCATGTCATGTGTAGCTCCTGTCTATAAGGTGTGGGAGAAGCGTGCAGTGTATGTTTTTCCGTGCAAGCATCGAGTGTGGCTCGTGTGGAGTGGGGGTGGCAGCGGCATGAAGAATGCATTTTCCCACGTGCATGTCATGTGTGGTTCATGTCAAGGGGGCGTGGAAGCAGCGTGCAGAGTGTGTTTCCCCATGTGAGTGTCATGTGTGGATCGTGTACAGTGGGTGAGGGAGCAGAGAGCAGATTTCGTTTTTCTGTGTATGTGTCGTGTGTGGCCCATGTCCCTGGGTGTTGGAGCAGTGTACAGAGTGCGTTTTTACGTGCACATGTCATATGTGGCTTGCATCCAGTGGGTGTGGGAGCAGCATTCATAGTGCATTTTTCTTCATGCATGTCATTAGTGGCTGCTGTCCCATGGGTGTAGGAGCTTGGAGCAGAGTGCATTTCTCTGCAAGCCTCTCGTGTGTGGCTTATGACTATTGGGTGTAGCAACAGCGTGAAGATTGTATTTTGGCTGGAGTGAGTCGTGTGTTCCTCGTGTCCCGTGGGAGTGGGAGAAAGCTGCTAGACATTGGGCAATTTATACGTTTGCACAACTTGGAGGTACAAAGCAGTGTGTAGAGTTTCTACTCAAACACACCTAAGAAAGGAGAAGGTATTTCGTTGGAAGAATGTAACATTTAGGCCAAATGGAGTTACATATAGAAACACATACATACTCTCAGAGAAAGCTGCTAGACATTGGGTACTTTATAGGTATGCAACACTTGGAGAAACAAAGCAATGTGTAGAGTTTGTAGTCAAACACACCTGAGAAAGGAGAAGTCATTGCACTGGAAGTGGGTAAATTGTAGGATGAATGGAGTTACATATAGAAACGAATACATTCTCTTGGAGAAAGCTGCTAGACATTGGTCACTTTATACGTTTGCACAAGTTTGAGAAACAAAGCAGTGTGTAGAGTTTCCTGTCAAACACAACTAAGAAAGGAGAAGTCATTTCATTGGAAGAGGGTAACTATTAGGTGGGATGGAATTACATATAGAAATGCATACTTTCCCTCAGAGAAAGCTGCTAGGCATTGGGAAATTAATAGGCTTTCACAACTTTCCGAAACACACCAGTGGGTAGAGTTTCTAGTCAAATACACCTAATAGAGGAGAAGTCATTTTGATGGAAGAGGGTAACTTTAGGTCGAATGGAGTTACATAGAGAAACACATCCATTCTCTAGGAGACAACTGCTAGATATTGGGCAATTTGAAGGTTTGCATAACTTTGATAAACAAAGCGGTGTGTAGTATTTCTAATCTAACACACCCAAGACACGAGAAGTCCTTTCATTGGAAAAGTGTAACCTTTAGGTGGAATGGAGTTACATATAGAAATGAAAACATTCTCTCAGAGAATGCTACTAGACATTGAGAATTTTACAGGTTTGCACAACTTTGCGAAACAAAGCAGTGTGTCCAGTTTCTGGGAAAACACACCTAAGAAAGAAGAATTAATTTCGTTGGAAGAGGGCAGCTTTTAGTTCCTATAGAGTTACATATAGAAACGCATACATTCTCTCAGACAAAGCTGGTAGATATTGTGCACTTTAGAGGTTTGCATAACTTTGAGAAAAAAAGCAGTGTGTAGAGTATCTAGTCAAATACACCCAAGAAATTAGAAGTCATTTGGATGGAAAAGGGTAACATTTAGGTCAAAAGGAATTACATACAGAAAAGCACACGTTCTCTCAGAGAAAGCTGCTACACATTGGGCACTTTATTGGTTTGCAAAACTTTGAAAAACAAAGCTGTGTGTAGAGTTTCTAGTCAAACACACTTAAAAAACTTGAATTAATTTCATTGACAGGGTAAGTTTTAGGTCGAATGGAGTTACACATAGAAACGCAAACATTCTCTCAGAGAAAATTGCTAGACATTGTGCAATTTATAGGTTTTTCATAACTTTGAGAAACAAAGCTATGTGTAGAGTTTCCTGTCAAACACACCTAAGAGAGGAGAAGTCACTTCGTTGGAAGAGGGTAACCTTTAGGTGTAATGGAGTAACCCATACAAACGCATACATTCACTCAGAGAAAGCTGCTAGACATTGGGGAATTCATAGCTTTGCACAACTTTGAGAAAAAAAAAACATGTGTAGTTTCCTGTCAGACGCACCTAAGAAGGAGAAGTTATTTTGTTGGAAGAGGGTAAGTATTAGGTGGAATGGAGTTACATATAGAATTGAACACATTCTCTCGGAGAATGCTACTAGACATTGGACACTTTATAGGTTTTCACAACTTAGAGAAACAAAGCAGTGTGTACAGTTTCTGGGCAAACATGCCTGAGAAAGAAGATTTGATTTCTTTGGAAGACAGTAACTTTTAGTTCCAATGGAGTTACATATAGAAACGCATATATTCTCTCAGAGGAAGCTGGTAGATATTGGGTACTTTAGAAGTTTGTGTAACTTTGACAAACAGAGCAGTGTGTAGAGTTTCTAGTCAAAGAAAACTAAGAAAGGAGAAGTCATTTCGTTGGAAGAATGTAACTTTAAGAATGAAAGTAGTTACATACAGAAACGCATTCACTCTCTCAGAGAAAGATGGTAGACATTGAGCACACTATAGGTTTGCACAACTTTGAGACACAAAGCAATGTGAAGAGTTTCTATTCAAACATACCTTAGAAAGGAGTAGTAATTTCGTTGGAACAGGGCAAATTTTAGGTCAAATGGAGTTACACATAGAAACACATATGTTCTCTCAGAGAAAGATGCTAGATATGGGGCACTTTACAAGTCTGCATAACTTTGAAAAACAAAACAGTGTGTAGAGTTTCTAGTCAAACACATAAGAAAGCAGAAATCACTTCTTTGCAATCGGATAACTGTTAGATTGAATGGAGTTACATGTAGAAATGCATACATTCTCTCTGAGAAAGCTGCTAGACATTGGACACATTATAGGTTTGCACAAGTTGGAGAAACAAAGCAGTGTGTAGAGTTTCTAGTCAAACATATGCAGGAGAGCAGAAGTCATTTTGTTGAAAGAAGGTAACAATTAGGCAGAATGGAGTTACCTATGAAAATGCATATATTGTCTCAGAGAAAGCTGATGGACATTGGACCCTTTATAGGTTTGCACAACTTTGAGAAACAAAGCAGTGTGTACAGTTTCTGGTCAAAAACACCAAAGAAAGAAGAATTCCTTTCTTTGTAAGGGGCTAACTTTAAGTTCCAATGGAGTTATATATAGAAATGCAAACATTCTCTCAGAGAAAGCTGGTAGATATCGGACACTTTGTAGGTTTGCAAAAATTGAGAAACAAAGCTGTGATTAGAGTTTGTAGCCAAATAACTTAAGAAAGAAGAAGTCATTTTGTTAAAAGAGGTTCACTTTTAGGTGGATTGTAGTTACATACAGAAAAGCATACATTCTCTCAGAGAAAGCTATGAGACATTGGGAAGTTTACAGGTTTGCAAAAGTTTGAGAAAAAAAAGCACTGTGTAGAGTTTCCTGTGAAACACACTTAAGAAAAGAGAACTCATTTCGTTGGAAAAGGGTAACTATTAGGTGGAATGGAGTTACATATAGAAATGCATACATTCACTCAGAGAAATCTGCTAGACTTTGGACAATTCATAGGTTTGCAAAACTTTGAGAAACAAAGCAGTGTTTAGAGTTTGTAGCCAAACACAACTAAGAAAGAAGAAGTCATTTCGTTGGAAAAGGTTCACTTTTTGGTCAAATGGAGTTACATAGAGAAACGCATATGTTCTCTCAGAGAAAGTGGCTAGACATTGGGTAATTTGCAGGTTTGTTCAACTTTGGGAAACAAACCAATAGGTAGAGTTTCTAGCTAAAAACACATAAGACAGGAGAAGTAATTTTGTTGAAAGTGTTTAACTTTTAGGTGGAATGGAGTTACATATAGAAACGCATACATTCTCTCACAGAAAGCTGCTAGATATTTGGCACTTTATAGGTTTGCACAACTTTGAGAAACAAAGAAGTGTGTAGAGTTTCTAGTCAAACACACGTTAGAAAGGAGCAGTCATTTCATTGGAAGAATATAACTTTATGTCTGAAAGGAGTTACATACAGAAACTCATTCACTCTCTCAGACAAAGCTGCTAGACATGGGGCACTTTAGAAGTTTGCACAACTTTGAGAAACAAAACAGTGTGTAGAGTTTATAGTCAAACACACCTAAGAGATGAAAAGTCATTTCATTGGAAGTGGGTAATCTCTGGGTATAATGGAGTTACATATAGAAATGCATACATTCTCTCAGAGAAAGCTGCTAGACATTGGACAATTTATAGGTTTGCACAACTTTGAGAAACAAAGCATTGTGTAGAATTTCTAGTCAAACACACCTAAGAAACTTGAAGTCGTTTCATTGGAAGATGGTAAGTTTTAGGTTGAATGGAGTTACATATAGAAAAACATTCATTCTCTCAGAGAAATCTTCTAGACATTAGGCACTTTATAGGTTTGCACAGCTTTGAGAAACAAAGCACTGTGTAGAATTTCTTGTCAAACACAGCTAAGATAGGAGAACGCCTTTCACCAGAAAATTTTAATTTAGGTGAAATGCGGTTACATAAAGAAACACATACAATTTCTCAGTGAAAATTGCTAGACATTAGGCAAATTATACGTTTGCACAACTTTGAAAAACGAAGCAGTATGTAGAGTTTCTGGTCAAACACACCTAACAATGATGAATTCCTTTTGTTGGAACAGGGTAAATTTTAGTTCCAATGGAATTACATATAGAAACTCACACATTGTCTCAGAGAAAGCTGGTAGATATTGGGCATTTTGGAGGTTTTAGTAACCTTGAGAAACAAAGCTGTGTGTAGAGTTTCTAGTCAAACACACCTAAGAGAGGAGAAATCATTTCATTGGAATATGCTAACTTTTAGGTGGAATGGAGTTACATGCAGAAACGCATACATTCTCTCACGGAAATCTGCCAGACATTGGGAAATTTATAGGTTTGCCCAACTTTGAGAAACACTATGTAGAGTTTCTAGTCAAACGCACGTAAGAAAGGAGAAGTGATTTCATTGGTAGGATGTAACCTTTAGTGAAAATGGAGTTACAATAGAAAGGCATGCATTCTCTCGCAGAAAGCAGCTAGAAGTTTGGCAATTTACAGCTATGCACAACATTGAGAAAAAAATCAATGTTTGGAGTTTTTAGTCAAAGAGACCTAAGAGAGGAGTATTCATTTCATTTGGAATTATGTAACTTTTAGACCAATGGAGTTACATGTAGAAATGCAAACATTCTCTCGCAGAAAGCTGGTAGACATATGAAAATTTATAGGTTTGCACAACTTCGAGAGAAAAAGCACTGTGTAGAGTTTCTAGTCAAACACACCTAAGAAAGGAGAAGTGATTACTTGGAATAATGTAACTTTTAGGCCACATGGAGTTACACATAGAAGCACATGCATTCTCTCAGAGAAAGCTGCTACACACTGGGCATTTTATAGGTTTGCACCACTTTCAGAAAACATGCAGTGTGTAGAGAGTCTAGGCAAAAACACCTAAGAGAGAAGAAATCATTTCTTTGGAAGATGCTAACTTATAGGTGGAATGGAGCTACACACAGAAACACATACAATATCTTAGAGAAAGCTGCTAGACATTGAGCACTTTATAGGTTGGCACAACTTTGAGAAACAAAGCAGTGTGTAGAGTTTCTAGGTAAAGACACTGAAGGAAAGAGAATTCATTTCGTTGGAACAATATAACTTTGAGGCCGAATGGAATAACAGATAGAAACGTATGCATTCTCTCACAGAAAGCTGCTAGAAATTGGGTAATATATAGGTTTGCCCAACTTTGAGAAACAGTGTGTAGATTTTCTAGTCAAACACACCTTAGAAAGAAAAGTCATTTTATTGGAAGAAAGTAACTTTTAACAAAAATTGAGTTACAATAGAAACGCATGCATTTTCTTATAGAAGTTGGTAGACATTGGGCACTTTATAGGTTTGCACAACTTTGAGAAACAAAGAAGTGTGTTGAGTTTCTAGTCAAATACACCTAGGAGAGGAGAAATCATTTCGCTGGAAGACGGTAACTTTTGGGTGAAATACAGTTATATAGAAAATCACTTAGAATTTGTCAGGAAAAGCTTCTAGACATTGGGCACTATATAGGATTGCACAACCTTGAGAAACAAACCAGAGTGTATAGTTTGCACTCAAAAACACCTAAGAAAGAAGAAGTGATATCAGTGGAATAATGGAACTTTCAGCCCGAATGGAGTTACATATAGAAACGCATGCATTCC
Source organism: Indri indri (assembly GCA_004363605.1). Classification (NCBI taxonomy): domain Eukaryota; kingdom Metazoa; phylum Chordata; class Mammalia; order Primates; family Indriidae; genus Indri; species Indri indri. The sequence goes on from RJWJ010009252.1 coordinate 27,222, forward strand.
CTCAGAGAAAGCTGCTACACACTGGGCCTTTTATAGGTTGGCCCAAGTTTGAAGGGAATGGAGTGTGTAGTGTTTATAGGCAAAAACACCTAAGAAAGGAGAATTCATTTCATTGGAAGACACTAACTTGTATGGTGGAATGGAGGTGGAATGGAGTTACAAAGAGAAACTAATAAAATATCTCAGAGAAAGCTGATATACATCGGGAAATTTACGGGATTGCACAACTTTGAGAAAGAAAGCAATGGGTATAGTTTGTAGTCAAACAAAACTAAGAAAGGAGAAGTCTTTTCATTATCAATATGAAACTTTTAGGACAAATGGTGTTACAGATACAAAGGCATACATTCTCTCAGAGAAAGCTTCCAGGCATTGGGTAATTTACAGGATTACACAACTTTGAGAAAGTAAACAGTGGGTATAGTTTGTAGTCAAAAAAACCTAAGAAAGGAGAAGTCTTCTCATTATAAGTATATAACTTTTAGGCCGAATGGAGTTAAATATACAGAGGTGTACATTCTCTCATAGAAAGCGGCCAGACATTGGGCAATTTACAGGATCGCACAACTTTGAGAAAGAAGGCCGCTAGTGTTGTTGATATTCAAACACACCTAAGAAAGGAGAAGTCTTTTCACTATAAGTGTGTAACTTTTAGGCAGAATGCAGTTACAGATACAAACGCATACACTCTCTCAGAGAAAGCTGCTAGATATAGGGCAATTTATAGGATTGTACAACTTTCTGAAAGAAACCATTGGTATTGTTTATAGTCAAACACACTTAAGAAAGGAGAAGTCTTTTCATTATAAGTGTATAACTTTTAGGCTGTATGGAGTTAAATATAAAAATGCATACATTCTCTCAGAGAAAGTGGCCAGACATTTGGCAGTTTACATGATCACACACCTTTGAGAAAGAAAGCTGTTGGTATTGTTGATATTCAAACTCACCCAAGAAAGGAGAAGTTTTTTCATTATAAGTATATAACTTTTAGACCCAAGGAGTTACAGATACAAATGCATACATTCTCTCAGAGAATGCTGCTAGACATTGGGCAATTTACAGGATTGCACAACTTAGACACAGAAAGCAGTGGGTATAGTTTGTAGTCAAACACAGCTAAGACTGGAGAAGTGATTTCATTATAAGTATGTAACTCTTAGGCAGAAAGGAGAATTCATTTCATTGGAAGACACTAACTTGTATGGTGGAATGGAGGTGGAATGGAGTTACAAAGAGAAACTAATAAAATATCTCAGAGAAAGCTGATATACATCGGGAAATTTACGGGATTGCACAACTTTGAGAAAGAAACCAATGTGTATAGTTTGTAGTCAAACACACCTAAAAAAGGAGAAGTCTTTCAGTCATAAGTATGTAACTATTATTCCTAATGAAATTACATATGCAAACACATAAATTATCACAGAGGAAACTGCTAATTATTGGCCAAATTACAGTATGCAAAATTATGAGAAAGAAAGCAGTGGGTACAGTTTGTAGTCAAACACACCTAAGAAAGGAGAAATCTTTCCATTGTAAGTATGTAACTATTAGGCTGAATGTAGTTACATATACAAACGCATACATTCTCTCAAAGAAAGCTGATAGACAAGTAGAAATTGACAACATTGCATAACTTTGAGACAGAAAGCAGTGTTTATAGTTTGTAGTCAAACACACCTAAGAAAAGGGAATTATTTTCATTATAAGTATGCAACTTTTATGCAGAATGTAGTTACAGATACAAATGCATACATTCTCTCAGAGAAAGCTGTTGGACACAGGGCAATTTACAGGACTGCATAACCTTGAGAAATAAAGCACTGGGTATTGTTTATATTCAACACACCTAAGAAAGGAGAAGCTTTTCAGTATAAGTATGTAACTTTCAGACCCAATGGAGTTACAGATACAAACACACATCTCTCAGAGAACTCTGCTAGACATTGGGCAATTTACAGGATTGCACAACTTGTAGAAAGAAAGCAGTGTGTATAGTTTGTAGTCAAACACACCTAAGCATGGGGAATTCTTTTCATTATAAGCATGTAACCTTTAGGCCAAATGCAGTGCAGATACGAATGTATACATTCTCTCAGAGAAAGATGCTAGATTGGCCAATTTTCAGGACTGAACAACTTTGAGAAAGAAAGCATCAGTATTGTTTATAGTCAAACACACCTAAGAAAAGAGAAGTCTTTTCATTCTAACTATGTAATATTAGACTGAAGGGAGTTACAGATACAAAAACATACATTCTCTCAAAGAAAGCTTTGGTAAGAAAGCAATTGGTATAGTTTGGTATAGTTTGTAGTCAAACACACCCTAGGAAGCAGAAGTCTTTTCATTATAAATAAGAAACTTTTAGGCCGAATGGAATTACACCTGCAACCGCATACATTCTCTCAGAAAAAGGTGCAAGACATGGCCCAATTTGATAGATAGCACAACCTTGGGGAAGAAAGAAGTGGGTATAGTTTGTAGTCAAAGACACCTAAGAAACTACAAGTCTTTTCATTATAATTATGAAACTGTTAGGCCAAACGCACTTACACATATAAACGCATACACTAACTCAGAGAAACCTGTTAGACGTGGCCCAATTTAACAGATAACACAATTTTGGGAAAGATCAGTGGCTATAATTTGTACTCAAACACACATGAGAAAACACAAGTCTTTTCATTATAAGTGTGAAAATGTTAGGCCGAATGGAGTTACAGACACAAATGCATACATTCTCTCAGAAAAAGCTGCCAGACATGGTACAATTAATGGGATAGCACAACTATGGAGGGAAAGCAGTGGGTATAGCTTGTAGTAAAACACACCTAAGGTAGCAGAAGTCTTTTCATTATAAATATGAAACTCTTAGGCCGAATGGATTTACAGATACAAACGCATACATTTTCTCAGACAAAGCTGCTAGACATGCCTGAATTAAACGTATGGTACAATTTTGTGAAAGAAAGGAGTGGCTATAATTTGTACTCAAACACACCTAAGAAAGCACAAGTGTTTTCATTATAAGAAAGAAACTAGCCAAATGGAGTTACAGATACAAACACATACATACATTCTCTCAGAAAAAGCTTCCAGACATGGCCCAGTTTAATGGATAGCACAGCTTTGGGAAAGAAGGCAGTGGCTATAGTTTGTATCAAACACACTTAGGAAAGTGCAAGTCTTTTCATTATAAGTATGAAACTGACAGGCAGAATGAAGTTACAGACACAAATGCATACATTCTCTCATGGAAAGCTGCTAGACATGGCCCAATTTACAGGATAGCACAACCTTGGGAAACAAAGCAGTAAGTATTGTTTGTAGTCAAACACACGACAGAAAGCAGAAATCTTTTCATTATAACTATGAAACTATAATGCCGAATGGAGTTACAGTTACAAACGCACACATTCTCTCAGAGAAAGCTGCTGGACATTGCCCAATTTACAGAATAGCACTACTTTGGGAAAGAAAGCAGTGTGTATACATTGGAGTCAAACACAACTAAGAAAGCCAAAATCTTTTCATTATAAGTATGAAACTGCTAGGCAAAATTGAGTTATAGATAGAAACGCATATATTCTCTCAGAGAAAGCTGGTAGACGTCGCCCCATTTACGGGATAGCACAACTATGGAAAGAAAGCATTTGGTATAGTTTGTAGTCAAACACACGTAAGAAACCAGAAGTCTTTTCATTAGAAGTATGAAACTTTTAGGCTGAATGCAGTTACACATACAAATGCATACATTCTCCAAGAGAAAGATGTAAGACATGGCCCAATTTGAATGATAGCACAAACTTGGGAAAGAAAGCAGTGGGTACAATTTGTACTCAAACACACCTAAGAATGCACAAGTCTTTTCATTAAAACTATGAAACTATAAGGCCAAATGGAGTTACAGACACAAACGCATATATTCCCTTGGAGAAAGCTGTTACACATGGCCCAATTAACAGGATAGCGCAACTTTGAGAAAGAAAAAAGTGGGTATTTTTTGTAGTCAAACACACGTAAGAAAGCAAAAGGCTTTTCATTGTAAGTAGATATTGTAAGGCCGAATAGAGTTACAGATAGAAACACATACATTTCCTCAGAGAAAGCTGCTAGACATGGTCCAATTTCCAGGACGGCACAACTTTGGGAAAGAAAGCAGTGTGTATAGTTTGTAGTCAAAGACACCTAAGAAAGTACAAGTCTTTTCATTATAATTATGAAACTCTTAGGCCGAATGGAGTTACACATACAGACGCATAAACTCACTCAGAGAAAGCTGCTAGACATGGCCCAATTAATGGGATAGAACAACTTTGGGAAAAAATCAGGGGTATTGTTTTTAGTCAAACACTCATAAGATAGCAAAAGTCTTCTCATTATAATTATGAAAGTGTTAGCCCGAAGGGATTTACCGACACAAATGCATATTCTCTCAGAGAAAGCTGCTACACATGGCCGCATTTACAACAGAGCACAACTTAGTCTGAATGGAGTTACACATACAAACGCATACATTCTGTCAGAGAAAGCAGGTACACGTGGCCCAATTTACAACATAGCACATCTTTAGGCCGAATGGAGTTATGCATTCAAACGTGTACATTCTCTCTGAAAAAGCTGCTAGACATGTCTCAATTTAAAAAAAAAAAAAGCCTTAAGAACAGGGAAGATAAAACAGAAGAAAGAATCTCAGAGATCGAAGACACATCCTTCCAATTAAATAAGTCAGTCACAGAGATTGAGCGGAAAATTAAGAGAAAAGAAATAAGCCTACAGGAAATGTGGGATTATGTGAAAAAACTAAACCTGAGGGTGATAGGGGTTCCAGAAGGTGAAGAAGATAACACTCAAGGGCTGGATAAGCTATTTGAAGAATTAATAGAGGAGAATTTCTCAGGTCTTGCTAAAAATCTAGATATGCAGGTACAAGGAGCTCAATGGACCCCAGGGATATTCAATGCAAATAGGAATACACCACGTCTTGCAGTGATCAAATTGACCAAAATATCCACTAAAGAGGCCCTTCTACGAGCTGTAAGGTGAAAGAAACAAGTAACATACAAAGGAAAGCCCATCAAAGTTACTCCAGATTTTTCAACTGAAACACTACAAGCAAGAAGAGACTGGGGCCCCATTCTCACTCTTCTGAAACAAAATAATGCCCAGACTGGAATACTGTACCTTGCTAAACTAAGTTTCATATATGAAGGAGAAATAAAGACATTCTCAGATAAGCAAAGACTGAGGGAATTCACCAAGACAAGACCAGCTCTTCAAGAAGCACTCAAAACAGAATTACACAAGGATAAGCACAATAAACACTCTCTAATGTGAAACCACTCAAAAGTTAAAGATCAAAGGCTAGATTCCACAATGGCTCAAGAGAGAAAACAAAGCAACAAAATGCAACCCAACTGAATGAATAGTAATTCACCCCACTTATCGGTTCTCTCAATAAATGCGAATGGTTTGAACTCCCCTCTCAAGAGACATAGGCTAGCTGAATGCATTAAAAAAAACAAGCCAAGCATCTACTGTCTTCAGGAAACACATCTAACCTGCAAAGATACATTTAGACTCAAAGAAAAGGGTGGAAATCAATATTTCAAGCAAACGGAAGCCAAAAGAAGGCTAGTGTGGCAGTTTTGATCTCAGATAATGTGGTTTTTAAATCAACAAAAGTAATAAAAGACAAAGGGGGTCACTATATAATGGTGAAGGGTACAGTTCAACAAGAAGACGTAACAATTCTAAATATGTATGCACCCAACTTAGGTTCACCCAGTTTCATAAAGCAAACTCTACTTGATCTAACCAAATGGATAGACAGCAACACCATAATAATCGGAGACTTCAACACCCCACTGAAAGCACAGGACAGATCCTCCAAACAGACAATTAACAAAGAAATAATGGACTTATACAGAACTGTAGAAAAAATAGGCTTGACTGACATTTACAGGACATTCTACCCAAAAACCAGTGAATACACATTCTTCTCATCAGCTCATGGGACATTCTCTAAGATTCACCATATTCTAGGAAACAAAGCATGTCTAAAAAAATTTGAAAAAATATAAATCATACCACACATCTTCTCAGATCACAGTGGAATAAAAACAGAAATCAACCACAACAGAAACTCTCATCTCTACACAAAGTCATGGAAATTGAACAACTTTCTGGTGAACGATTCCTTCATAAATGAGGAAGTAAATATGGAAATCAAAAGATTCTTTGAACTAAATGACAAAAGGACACAAGTTATCAAAGTCTGTGGGACACAGCCAAAGCAGTCCTGAGAGGAAAGTTTATTTCCATAAATGCCTATATCGAAAAGTCAAAAAGAGCACAAATAGACAACCTAATGAATCGACTCCAAGAACTGGAAAAAGAAGAACAGGCCAACCTCAAACCCAGGAGAAGAAGGGAAATTAATAAGATCAAATCAGAACTAAATGAAATTGACAACAGGGAAACTATACAGAAGATTAATAAAAAAAAAGTTTGTTCTTTGAAAAAATAAATAAAATTGACACACCTTTGGCTAAACTAATGAAAAACAGAAAAGAAAAATCCCTAATAAGCTCCATCAGGAATAAAAAAGGAGAAGTCACAACTGATGCAGTGGAGATTCAAGACATAATTTATGAATATTTCAAAAACTTTTATGCACACAAACTGGAAACTATGGAGAAAATGGAAGAATATTTAGAAACACACAGCCTCCCTAGGCTCAACCAGGAAGAAATAGAATTCCTGAACAGACCAATATCAAGGACCGAAATTGAAACAGCAATAAAAAGCATTTCAAAAAAGAAAAGTCTCGGACCAGACAGTTTCACACGCAAATTTTACCACACCTACAAAGAAGAACTGGTGCCTATCCTGCAGAAATTTTTCCACAGCATCGAGAAGGATGGATTCCTCCCCAACACATTTTATGAAGCCAACATAGCCCTGATACCAAAACCAGGAAAGGACACAACAAAAAAAGAAAACTACAAACCAATATCCCTTATGAATATAGATTCAAAAATTCTCAACATAATTCTAGCTAATTGAATCCAGGTGCCTATTAAGAAAATAATCCATCATGACCAAGTGGGCTTCATTCCAGAGATGCAGGGATGGTTCAACATATGCAAATCTATAAGCTTAATTCACCACATAAACAGGAGCAAAAACAAAAACCATATGATTCTCTCAATAGACGCAGAAAAAGCATTCTACAAAATTCAGCACCCTTTCATGATAAGAACGTTTCACAAAATAGGCATAGATGGAGCTTACCTAAAAATGATACAAGCCATTATGACAAACCCACGGCCAACATCATACTGAATGGGGAAAAATTGAAAGCATTCCCACTTAGAACTGGAATCAGGCAAGGTTTCCCACTCTCTCCACTTCTATTTAACATATTGCTGGAAGTCCTGGCCACAGCAATCAGGCAAGAGAGTGGAATTAAAGGCATACGAATGGGAACAGAAGAGATTAAACTCTCACTATTTGCTGATGACATGATATTATATCTAGAAAACCCCATGGATTCAACGAAGAGGCTCCTGGAATTGATAAATGAATTCAGTAAAGTCTCAGGATATAAAGTCAATACACACATATCAGAGGCTTTTATATACGCCAATAGCAGTCATACCGAGAACATAATCAAAGACTCAATTCCCTTCACAATAGCAACAAAGAACATAAAGTATCTATGAATATATTTAACTAAGGAGGTGAAAGACCTCTGCTGGGAGAACTATGAAACATTGAGGAAGGTAATAGCAGAGATTGTAAACAGGTGGAAAACTGTACCATGCTCGTGGGTAGGCAGAATCAACATTGTTAAGATGTCTATACTATCCAAAGTAATCTACAGATTCACGGCAATCCCTGTTAAAATACCAACATCATTCTTCACAGATGTAGAAAAATTAATGCTACACTTCGTATGGAACCATAGAAGACCCTACATAGCAAAAACCATTCTAGACAATAAAAACTAAGTGGGAGGTATCAACTCACCAGACTTCAAACGTTGTTATAAGGCTGTAGTCATCAAAACAGCTTGGTACTGGCACAAAAATAGAGCCATTGACCAGTGGAACAGATCTGAGAACCCACATATAAAACCATCCTCATATAGCCACCTAATCTTCCAAAAAGCAGAAAAAAACATACACTGGGGAAAAGAATCCTTGTTCAGTAAATGGTGCTGGGAATACAGGATAGCCACATGTAGAAGACTGAATCAGGATCCACACCTTTCACCTCTCACAAAAATCGACTCACACTGGGTATCAGACTTAAACCTGAGGAGTGAAACTATTAGAATTCTAGAGGAAGATGTTGGAAATACTCTTCTAGACATTGGCCTAGGCAAAGAATTTATGAAGAAGACCCCAAAGGCAATCACAGCAACAACCAAAATAAATAAATGGGACCTGATCAAATTAAAAAGCTTCTGCACAGCCAAAGAAACTGTCACAAGCGCAAACAGACAACCTAAAGAATGGGAGAAAATATTTGCATGCTAGAAATCCGATAAAGGGCTGATAACTAGAATCTACTTAGAACTCAGGAAAATCAACAAGAAAAAATCAAACAACCCTATCAAAAAGTGGGCAAAGGACATGAATAGAAACTTTTCAAAAGAAGACAGAATAATGGCCCAAAAACATACGAAAGAATGCTAAACATCTCTAATCATCAGGGAAATGCAAATCAAAGCCACAATGAGGTATCACTTATCTCCAGTGAGAATGGCGTTTATCAAAAAGTTCCAAAACAATAAATGTTGGTGTGTATGTGGAGAAATAGGAACACTCATACACTGCTGGTGGGACTGCAAACTAGTGCAACCTCTGTGGAAAGCAATATGGTGATACCTTAAAGAGATACAGTAGAAGTAAAATTTGATCCAGCAATCCCATTTCTAGGCATCTACTCAAAAGACCAAATGATACCCTATAAGAAAGACACCTGCACCCGAATGTTTATAGCAGCACAATTCACAATTGCAAAGATGTGGAAACAACCCAAGTGTCCGTCAATACATGAGTGCATTATTAAAATGTGGTATATGTATACCATGGAATACTATTCAGCTTTAAGAACAATGGTGATATAGCACCTCTTGTATACTCCTGGATAGAGCTGGAATGCATTCTACTAAGTGAAGTATCCCAAGAATGGAAAAGCAAGCACCACATGTACTCACCATCAAATTGGTATTAACTGCTTAACGCATAAGTGTACATATAAGAATAACATGTATTGGATGTTGGGCAGGGCTTAGGGGGGAGGGGACGGGTATATGCATACACAAAGACTGTAATGTGCACCATCCGAGAGATGGACCTGCTTGAAACTTGCACTCAGGGGGAGGGGAGTAAGGGCAACATATGTAACCTAAACATCTGTACCCCCATAATATGCTGAAATAAAAAAAAAAAGAAACAATGGTGATATAGCACCTCTTGTATACTCCTGGATAGAGTTGGAATGCATTCTACTAAGTAAAGTATCCCAAGAATGGACAGACAAGCACCACATGTACTCACCATCACATTGGCATTAATTGATCAACACATAATTGTACACATAAAAGTAAAATTTATTGGACGTCGGGGAGGGGGGAGGGCTAGGGGGAGGTGGGGACAGGTATATGCTTACACAAAGAGTGCAATGCACACGATCCGAGAGATAGACATGCTTGAAACTTGGACTCAGGGGGTGGGGGGGTTAGGGCAACATACATAACCTAAACAGCTCTATCTCCATAATATGCTGAGATAAAAAAATATACGTATATACACCTGAGAAACAAGAAATCTTTTGATAATAACCATGAAAGCGTTAGGACAAATGGAGTACAGATACGATTGAATACATATTCTCAGAGAAAGCTGCTAGACATGGCCCCATATACAGGACAGCACAACTAGCGGAAATAAAGAAGTGGGTATGTTTTGTACTCAAACGCACCTAAGGAAGCAGAAGTCTTTTCATTATAACTATTAAACTCTTAGGCCCAATAAGTTATGGACAGAAACGCATGTACTGCCTCTGAGAAAGCTGGTAGACATGGCCCAATTTACAAGACAGCACAGCTTTGGGAAAGAAAACATTTGGCATACTTCATAATAAACACACCTAAGAAAGCGAAGTCTTTTCATTATAAGTATGAAACTGTTAGGCCGAATGAAGTTACAGATACAAACGCATGCAATCCTTCATGGAAAGCTGCTAGGCGTGGCGCAATTTACAGGATAGCACAACTTTGAGAATGAATGCAGTAGGTATAATTTGCAGTCAAACACACATAAGAAAGCACAAGTCTGTTCAATATAAGTATGAAGCTGTTTGGCCAAATAAAGTTACAGATACAAACACATGCATTCTCTCATACAAAGCTGCTAGACATGGCCCAATTTACAGAGATAGTACAACTTTGGGAAAGAAAGCAAGGGATATAATTTGTACTCAAATACACCTAAGAAAGCAGAAGTATTTTCATTATAAGTGTGAAACTGTTAAGCTGAATGGAATTACAGATACAAACACATACATTCTCTCAGAGACAGCTGCTACACATGGCACATTTTACAGAATAGCACAACTTTGGGAAAGACAGCAGTGGGTATAATTTGTTGTTAATAACAGCTAAGAAAGCAGATGTCTTTTCATTATAAGTAAGAAACCTTTAGGCCGAATGAAGTTCAAATACAAAGGCTTACATTCTCTCAGAGAAATCTACTAGAAATGACCCAACTAAACAAATAGCGCAACTTTGTGGATGAAAGCAGTGGGTATAGTTTGTAGTCAAACACACCTAAGAAAGCACATGTCTGTTCATTATGAGTATGAATCGATTAGGTGGAATAGAGTTACAGATACAAACGCATACATTCTCTCATGGAAAGCTGCTAGAATTGGCTCAATTTACAGGATAGCACATCTTTGGGAAAGAAAGCAGTGGGTATAGTTTGTAGTCAAAAACATATAAGAAAGCAGAAGATTTTCATTATAAGTATGAAACTTTCAGGCCGATAGGAGTTACAAATATAAATGCATGCATTCTAGCAGAGAAAGCGGCTAGATATGGCACAATTTAAGGGACATCACAACTTTCAGAAAGGACAGAGGGTACAACTGGTAGTAAAACACACCTAAGAAAGCAAAAGTATTTTCATTATAAGTGTGAAACTGTTAAGCTGAATGGAATTACAGATACAAACACATACATTCTCTCAGAGACAGCTGCTACACATGGCACATTTTACAGGATAGCACAACTTTTGGAAAAAGAACAGTGTGTATAGTTTATTGTGAATCACAGCTAAGAAAGCAGAAGTCTTTTCATTATAAATATGAAACTTTTAGGCCAAACAAAGTTAGAGATACAAATGCTTACATTCTCTCAGAGAAAGCTTCTAGAAATGTCCCAATTTATCGGATAGCACAGCTTTCGGAATGAAAGCAGTGGGTACAGTTTGTCATCAAACACACCTAAGAAAGCACATGTCTATTCATTATAAGTAAGAATCTGTTAGGCCGAATGGAGTTACACTGAAAATGCATACATTCTCTCAGAGAAAGCTGCAAGAAATGGCCCAATTTACAGGGTAGCACAACTTTGGAAAAGAAAGTAGTGGGTATAGGTTGTAGTCAAACACACATATGAAAGCAAAAGTCGTTTCATTATATGTATGAAACTATAAGGCCAAATGGAGTTACAGATACAAACGCTTTCATTCTCTCAGAGAAAGCTGGTAGACATGGCCCAATTTATAGGACAGCACAACTTTGAGAACGAATGCAGTAGGTATAGTTTGCAGTCAAACACACATAAGAAAGCACATGTCTGTTCATTATAAGTATGAAACTGTTAGGCCAAATAAAGTTACAGATACAAACACATACATTCTCTCATATGAAGCTGCTAGACATGGCCCAATTTACAGGGAGAGTTCAACTTTGGGAAAGAAAGCACTGTGTATAGTTTGTAGTCAAACACACCTAAGAAAGCACAAGTCTTTTGATTATAAGCATGAAAAACTGTTATTCCAAGTGGAGTTACAGATACAAACACATACAATCTCACAAAGAAAGGTGGCAGACCTGGCCCAATTTACAGGATAGCGCCACTTCGGGAAATACAGCAGTGGGTATAGTTTGTATTCAAACACACCTAAGAAAGCAGAAATCTTTTCATTATAAGTATGAAAGTGTTAGGCCAAATCGAGTTACAGATACAAACGCATGCATTCTCTCAATGAAAGCTGCTAGACATCTCGAATTTACAGGATAGCACAATCTTGGGAAAGAAAGCAGTGTGTACAGTTTGTGGCCAAGCACACCTAAGAAAGCAGAAGTCTTTTCAATATAAGTATGAAACCACAAGGCCGAATGGAATTACGGATACAAAGCCATACATCGTCTCATGGAAAGATGCTAGACATCGCCCAATTTACAGGATAGCACAACTTTCTGAAAGAAAGCAGTGGGTATTCTTGTAGTCAAACGCAACTAAGAAAGCACAATTGTTTTTATTATAAGCATGAAAACTGTTATTCAGAGAAGAGTTACAGATACAAACTCATACATTCTCTCAAAGAAAGCTGGTAGACATGGCCCAATTTACAGGATACCTCAACTTTGGTAAAGAAAACAGTGGGTATACACTGCTGTCAAACACACCAAAGAAAGCAGCAGTCATTTCATTATAAGTATGAAACTATTAGGCCCGAATGGAGTTACAGATACAAACGTATACATTCTCTCATAGAAAGCAGGTAGACATTGCCCAATTTACAGGAGAGCACAACGTTGGGAAACAGAGCAGTGGGTATAGTTTGTATTCAAACACACCTAAGGAAGCAGAAGTCTTTTCATTAGAAGCCTGAGACTTTTAGGACGAATGGAGTTACAGATACAAACACATACATTCTCTCAGAGAAAGTTGCTAGACATGGAACAATTTAACACATAGCTCAAGTTTGGTAAAGAAACAGTGGGTATAGATTGCAGTCAAACACACCAAAGAAAGCAGCAGTATTTTCATTATAAGTATGAAAGTGTTAGGCCGAATGGAGTTACAGATTCAAACACATACATTCTCTCATAGAAAGGTGGTAGACGTGGCCCAATTTACAGGATAACTCAACATTGAGAAAAAAGCATTGTGCAAACTTTGTACTCAAACACATTGAGGAAAGCAGAAGTCTTTTCATTATAAGTGTGTAAGTTTTAGGCCAAAAAGAAATATATATACAAATGCGTATATTCTTTCAGAGAAATCTGCTAGACATGGGGCCATTTACAACATTACACAACTTTGGTAAAGAAAGCAGTGGTAATGTTTGAAGGCAAGCACATTGAAGAAAGCAGAAGTCTTTTCATTATAAGTACGTAAGTTTTAGGACAAAAAGACTTACAAACACAAACGCATATGTTCTTTCAGAGAAAGCTGCTAGACATGGGGCAATTTACAGAATTACACAACTTTGGTAAAGAAAGAAGTGGGTATAGTTACCCATCAAACACACCTCAGAAGCAGAAATCTTTTCATTATAAGTTGGAAATTTTTAGGCTGAATGGAGTAACAGATACAAATGCCTGAATTCTCTCAGAGAAAGCTGCTGGACATGGCCCAATTTACAGGATAGCACAACTTTGGGAAACAAAGCACTGGGTATAGTTTGTACTCAAACACACCTAGGAAAGCAGAGTTCTTTTCATTATAATTATGAAACTTTCAGGCTGAAAGAAGTTACAGATACAAACGCATAAATTCTCTCAGAGAGAGCTGCGAGACATGGCCCAATTAATGGATAGCACAGCTTTGGGAAAGAGAGCAGTAGGTATACTTCACAATCAATCACCCATAAGAAAGCAGAAGTCTTTTCATTATAAGCATGAAAGCTTTAGACCGAATGGAGTTACTGATGGAAACGCATACATTCTCTCAGAGAAAACTGCTAGACATGGCCCAATTTACAGGATAGCACAACTATGGGACAGAAAGCAGTGGGTATAGTTTGTACTCAAACACACCTAACAAAGCTGAAGTCTTTTCACTATAAGAATGAAACTTTTAGGACAAATGCAGGTAGAGACACGAACGCATATGTTCTCTCAGAGAAAGCTGCTAGACATGGTCCATTTTACAGGATAGCACATCTTTGGGAAAGGAAGCAGTGGGTATAGTTTGTAGTCAAACACGCCTAAGGAGGCAGAAGTCTTTTCATTATATCTACAAAACTGTTAGGCCGAATGCAGTTCCAGTTGCATACATATACATATACATTCTCTCAGAGAAAGCTGCTAGACATGTTCCAATTTACAGGATAGCACGACTTTGGGAAAGAAAGTAGTGGGTACAGCTCGTATTTCAACACACTTGGGAAAGCAGAAGTCCTTTCCTTATAACTATCAAACTTTTAGGACAAACGGAGTTATAGATACAAATGCATATGGTCTCTCAGAGAAAGCTGCTAGACATGGCCAAATTAACAAGATAGCACAACTTTGAAAAAGAAAGCAGTGGGTATAGTTTCTAGGGAAACACAGCTAAGAAAGCAGAATTCTTTTCATTACAATCACGAAACTTTTAGGCCTAATGGAGTTACAGATGAAAACGCATACATTTTCTCAGAGACAGCTACCAGATATGTCCCAATTTGCATGATAGCACAACATTGGGAAACAAAGCAGTGGGTATGCTTTGTTCTCAAACACACCTAAGAAAGCGGGACTCTTTCATTATAAGTATGAAATTCTTAGGCCGAATGCAGTTACAGATGGAAACGTACATATTCTCTCAGAGTAACCTGCTAGACATCGTCCAACTTCGAGGATAGCACAACTTTGGGAAAGAAAGCACTGGGTATAGTTTGTACTCACACACACCTAAGAAAGCAGAAATCTTTCATTATAGGTATGAAACTTTTAGGATGAATGCAGGTACAGATACAAAGGAAAAGAGTCTCTCCGAGAAAGTTGCTACACATGGTCCAATTTACAGGATAGCACAACTTTGGGAAAGAAAGCAGTGGGTATAGTTTGTAGTCAAACACACCTAAGAAGGCAGAAGTCTTTTCATTATGTGTATGAAACTTCTAGGCCGAATGGATTTACAGTTACAAACGCATACATTCTCTCAGAGAAAGCAGTTACACACAGCCCAATTTCCAGGATAGCACAACTTTGGAAAACAAAGCAACAGGTATACTTCAGAGTAAAACACCCCTAAGAAAGAAGAAGACTTTTTTTTTTACAAGTTTGAAGCTTTAGGCCAAATGAAGTTACAGATACAAACAGATACATTCTCTCAGAGAAACCTGCTAGACATGGCCCAATTTACAGGATAGGACAACTTTGGCAAAGGATGCAGTGTGTATAGTCTGTAGTGAAAAAGAACTAAGAAAGCAGAGGTGTTTTCATTATAAGTATGAAACTTTTAGGCCAAATGGAGTTATACATTCAAACGCATACATTCTCTGAGGAAAAAGCTGCTAGATATGGCCCAATTTACAGGATAGCACAACTTTGGGAAAGAAGCAGTGGATAGTTTGTAGTCAAACACAGCTAAGAAAGCAGAATTCTTTTCATTATAATCACAAAACTTTTAGGCCTAATAGAGTTACAGATGCAAAGGCATACATTCTCTCAGAGACAGCTACTGGACATGTCCAAATTTGCATGATAGCACAACATTGGGAAACATAGCAGTGGGTATACTTTGTACTCAAACACACCTAAGAAAGCGGGACTCTTTCATTATAAGTATGAAATTTTTAGCCCAAATTCAGTTACAGATGTAAATGTGTATATTCTCTCAGAGAAACCTGCTAGACATGCCCCGATTTACAGGATAGCACAACTTTAGGAAAGAAAGCAATGGGTATAGTTTCTGTTCAAACACACCTAAGAAAAAAGAAGACTTTTCTTTATAGCTATGAAACTTTTGGGCCTAATGGGGTTACAGATACAAACACATCATTTCTCTCACGGAAAGCTGCTAGACATGGCCCAATTTACAGGATAGGAAAACTTTGGGATACAAAGCCCTGGGTATAGTTTGTACTCAAACACACCCAGGAAAGTAGAATTATTTTCATTTTAAGTATGAAATTTTCAGGGTGAAAGAATTTACAGATACAAATGCATACATTTTCTCAGAAAGAGTGTCTAGAAATGGCCCAATTTACAGGATTGCACAACTTTGGGAAAGAAAGCAGTGGGTATAGTTTGTACTCAAACACAGCTAAAGAAGCAGAAGTCTTTTCATTATAAGCATGAAACCTTTAGTCTGAATGGAGTTACAGATACAAACGCATACATTCCCTCAGAGAAAGCTGCTAGGCAGGGCCCAATTACAGGATAGCACAACTTTGTTAAACAAAGCACTGGGCATAGTTTGTACCAAAACACACAGAAGAAAGCAGATGTCTTTTATTATAAGTATGAAACTTTCAGGCCGAATGAAGTTACAGGTATAAACACATACATTCTGTGAGAGAAAGCTACTAGACACGGCCAAATATAAGGGATAGCAAAACTTTGGCAAAGTAAGCAGTGGGTATAGTTTGTAGTTTAACACACCTGAGATAGCAGAAGTCTTTTAATTATAAGTATCAAACTTTTACTGTGAATGGAGTTATAGATACAACCACACACATTCCCTAAGAGAAAGCTACTAGATATGTCCGAATTTACAGGATAGCACAACATTGGTAAAGATAGCAGTGGGAATTGTTTGTAGTCAAACACAGCTAAGAAAGCAGAAGTCTTTTCATTATAAGCATGAAACCTATAGGCTGAATGGAGTTACTGGTAGAAACGCACACATTCTCTCACAGAGAGCTGGTGCACATGGCCCAATGTGTAGTATAGCACAACATTGGGAAAGAAAGCAGTGGGAATTGTTTTTAGTCAAACACACCTAAGAAAGCAGAAGTCTTTTCATTACAAGCATGAAACCTTTAGGCTGAATGGAGGTAAGATACAAACACATACATTCCCTGAGAGAAAGCGGCAAGAAATGGGACAATTTACAGGATAACACAACTTTGAGAAAGAAAGCGGTTTGTTCAGTTTGTAACCAAATACACCTAAGAAAGCAGAAGCGTTTGCATTATAAGTATGAAACTTGCAGGCCAAATGGAGTTATAGATACAAACGCATACATTCTCTCAGAGAGAGACGCTACACATGGCCCGACTTACAGGACAGCACAACTTTGGGAAAGAAAGCAGTGGGTATAGTTTGTAGTTCAACACACCTGAGAAAGCAGAAGTCTTTTCCTTCTAAGTATCCAACTTTTATTCCAAATGGACTTACAGATACAAACGCATACATTCTCTTAGAGGGCTAGACATGGCCCAATTTGCAAGATAGCACAACTTTGGGAAGAAGGCAGTGGGCATAGTTTTTAGTCAAAGAACCTAAGAAATCAGAAATCTTTTCATTATAATTATGAAACCTTTAGGCCAGATGGAGGTACAGATACAAACGCACACATTCCCTGTGAGAAAAGTGGCAAGAAATGGGACAATTTACAGGATACCAGGCTTGGAGAAAGAAAGCAGTTTGTTCAGTTTGTATCCAAATACACCTAAGAAAGCAGAGCGTTTGCATTGTAAGTATGAAACTTGTAGGCCAAATGGTCTTATAGATGCAAAGGC
Organism: Indri indri; assembly: GCA_004363605.1. Classification (NCBI taxonomy): domain Eukaryota; kingdom Metazoa; phylum Chordata; class Mammalia; order Primates; family Indriidae; genus Indri; species Indri indri. The sequence goes on from RJWJ010009252.1 coordinate 44,924, forward strand.
ATACATTCTCTCAGAGAAAGCTGCTAGACATGGCCCGAGTTACAGGATAGCACAACTTTGGGAAAGAAAGCAGTGGGTATATTTTGTATGCAAAAACACCCAAGAAACCAGAAGTCTTTTCATTAAAATTATGAAACATATACACCATTTGGAGTTACAGATACAAACGACTACATTCTCTCAGAGAAAGCTGCTAGACACGGCCCAATTTAAAGGACAGCACAACTTTGGAAAGAAAGCAGCAGGTATAGTTTGTAGTTCAACACACCTGAGAAAGCAGAAGTCTTTTTCTTAGAAGTATCAAACTTTTATTCCGAATGGACTTACAGACACAAACGCATACATTCTCTCAGAGAAAGCTGCTAGACATGGGCCAGTTTAAGGGTAGCACAACTTTAGGAAAGAAAGAGCTGGGTATGGCTTGTAGTCAAACACACATAAGAAACCAGAAGTCTTTTCATTATAAGCTGGAAACCTTTACGCCAAATGGATTTACTGATATAACCTGAGCGCTAGACATGGCCCAATTTGCAGGATTGCACAACTTTGGGAAAGAAATCACAGGGTACAGTTTTTAGTCAAAGAACCTAAGAAAGCAGAAGTCTTTTCATCATAAGTATGAAACTTTTAGACCAAATGGAGTTACACATAGAAATGCATACATTCTCTCAGAAAAAGCTGTGAGACAGGGTCCAATTTACAAGATAGCACAACTTTGGGAAAGAAAGCAGTGGGTATAGTTTGTAGTCAAACACAGCTAAAAAAGCAGAAGTCCTTTCATTATAAGCATGAAACTTTTAGTCCAAATGGAGTTATGGATACAAACGCATACAGTCTCTCAAAGAAAGTTGTTAGGCAGGGCCCAATTACAGGATAGCACAACTTTGGGAAAAAAAGCACTGGGTATAGTTTGTACTCAAACACACCCAAGAAAGCAGATGTCTTTTCATTATAAGTATGAAAGTTTCAGGCCAAATGATGTTACAGATGCAAACGCATACATTATCTGAGAGAAAGCTGCCAGACACGGCCAAATTTAAAGGATAGCACAACTTTGGCAAAGAAAGCAGTGGCTGTAGTTTGTAGTTCAACACAACTGAGAAAGCAGAAAGTCTTTTCCTTATAAGTATCAAACTTTTATTCCCAATGGGGTTACAGATACAAACGCACACATTCCCTCAGAGAAAGCTACTAGACACAGCCGAACTTACAGGATAGCTGAACTTTGGGAAAGAAAGTAGTGGGGATTGTTTGTAGTCAAACACACCTAAGAAAGCAGAAGACTTTTCATTATAAGCATGAAACCTTTGGCTGAATGGAGTTACTGGTACAAATGCATACATTCTCTAGAAAAAGCTGCTAGACATGGCCCAATTTAAAGGATACCATGACTTTGGGAAAGAAAGCAGTGGGTATAGTGTCTAGTCAAACATAGCTGAAAAGCAGAAGTCTTTTCATTATAGGTACGAAAGTTTTGTGATGAATGGAGTTACAGATACAAACGCATACATAATCTCTGAGAGGGCTGTGATACATAGCCCAATTTACAGGATAGTACAACTTTGGGAAAGAAAACAGTTGGGATTGTTTGTAGTCAAACACAGCTAAGAAAGCAGAAGAATTTTCATTATAACCATGAAAGTTTTGGGACGAATGGAGTTACAGATACAAACGCATACATACTCTGTGAGAGAGCTGCTAGACATGGTCCAATTTACACTACAGCACAACTTTGGTATAGAAAGCATTGGGTATAATTTTTACTCAAACACACGTAACAAAGCAGAAGTCTTTTCATTGTAAATATGAAACTTTTAGGCTGAATGAGGTTTCAGATACAAAAGCATACATTCTCTCTGAGAAAGCAGCTTGACGTGGCCTAATTTGCAGGATGGCTCAACTTTGGGAAAGAAAGCAGTGGGTATAGTTTGTTATTCAAACACACCTAAGAAAGCACAAGTCTTTTCATTCAAATTACTAAACTTTTAGGCTGTTTGGAATTACAGATACAAACACATACATTCTCTAAGAGAAAGCTGCAAGACACAGCCAAATTTAAAGGACAGCAGAACTTTGACAAAGAAGCAGCGGGTATAGTTTGTACTTCAACATACATTAGAAAGCAAAGGTCTTTTCCTTATAAGTACCAAACTTTTATTCTGAATGGACTTACAGATACAAATGCATACATTCCCTCAGAGAAAGCTGCTAGACATTGCCCAATTTACAGGATAGCACAACTTGGGGAAAGAAAGCAGTGGGTATAGTTTGTACTCAAACACACCTAACAGAGCAGAAGACTTTTCGTTATAAGTATGAATGTCTTAGACAGAATGGACTTACAGATATAAACGCATACATTCTCTCAGAGAAAGCTGCTAGACCTGGCACAATATAAACACTAGCACAACTTCAGGCAAGAAAGAAATGGGTATGGCTTGTAGTCAAATACAGGTAAGAAACCAGAAGTCATTTCATTATAAGCTTGAAAGCTTAGGCCAAATGGAGTTACTGATACAAATGCATACATTCTCTTAGAGAGAACACCAGACATGGCCCAATTTGCAGGATAGCACAACTTTGGGAAAGAAAGCAGTGGGTGTAGTTTTTAGTCACAGAACCTAAGAAAGCAGAAGTCTTTTCATCATAAGTATGAAACCTTTAGGCCGAAAGATGGTACAGATACAAACGCATACATTCCCTGACAGAAAGTGGAAAGAAATGGGAAAATTAACTAGATAGCACAACTTTGAGAAAGAAAGCGGTTTGTTCAGTTTCTAACCAAATACACCTAAGAAAGCAGAAGCGTTTGCATTATAAATATGAAACTTGTAGGCCGAATGGACTTACAGACACAAACGCAAACATTTTCTCAGAGAAAGCTGCTAGACATATCCCAATTTACAGGATAGCACAACTTTTAGAAAGAAAGCAGTGGGTACGATTTATAATCAAACACACTTAAGAAACCAAAAGTCTTTTTATTAAAATTATGAAACATTTAAGCCATTTGGACTTACAGATACAAACTCATACATTCTCTCAGAGAAAGCTGCTAGACACGGCCCAATTTAAAGGACAGCACAACTTTGGCAAAGAAAGCAGTGGGTATGGTGTGTAGTTCAACAAACCTGAGAAAGCAGAAGTATTTTCCTTAGAAGTATCAAACTTTTGTTCCAAATGGTGTTACAGATACAAATGCGTGCATTCTCTCAGAGAAAGCTCCTAGACATGGCCGAATTTACAGGTTAGCACAACTTTGGGTAAAAAAGCATGGGGATAGTTTGTACTCAAGCATTTCTAGGAAAGCAGAAGACTTTTCATTATAAGCATGAAATCTTTAGGCCACATGGAGTTACTGGAACTAACACATACATTCTCTCAATGACAGCTGCTGTAAATGGTCCAGTTTGCAGGATAGCACAACTTGGGGAAACAAAGCGCTGGGTACAGTTTGTACTCAAACATATCTAACAAAGCAGAAGTCTTTTCATTATAAGTATGTAACTTTGAGGCCAAATGAAGTTACAGATACAAGCAGATATATTCCCTCAGAGAAAGCTGCCAGACATGGCCCAATTTACAGGATAGCATAACTTTGGGGAAGGAGGCAGTGTGCATAGTTTGTAGTGAAAAACACCTAAGAAAGCAGAAGAGTATTCATTATAAGTATGAAAGTTTTAGGCAGAATGGACTTACAGATACAAAAGCATACATTCTCTCAGAGAAAGCTCTAGACACGGCCAAATTTGAAGGATAGCACAACTTTGGTAAGGAAAGCAGTAGGTATAGTTTGTAGTTCAACTCACCTGAGAAAGCAGAAGTCTTTTCCTTATAAGTAACAAACTTTTATGTCGAATGGGCTTACCGATACAAACGCATGCATTCCCTCTGAGAAAGCTACCAGACATGGCCAAATTTACAGGATAGAAAATCTTTGGGAAAGAAAGCAGTGGGGATTGTTTGTAGTCAAACACAGCTAAGATATCCGAAGACTTTCCATTATAAGCACAAAACCTTTAGGCTGAATGGAGTTACTGATACAAATGCAACATTCTTTCAGAGTGATCTGCTAGACATGTATAATTTACACTATAGCACAACTTTGGGATAGAAAGCAGTGGGCATAGTTTTTACTCAAACACACGTAACAAAGCATAAGTCTGTTCATTATAATTACGAAACTTTTAGGCCATATAGAGTTACAGATACAAACGCATTCATTCCCTAAGAGAGCGCTAGACAAGGTCCAATTCGCAGGATGGCCCAACTTTTAGTCCGAATGATGTTACAGATACAGAAGCATACATTCTCTCTGAGAGAGCAGCTAGATATGACCCATTTTGCAGGATGGCCCAACTTTGGTAAAGAAAGCAGTGGGTATGGTTTATACTCAAACACACCTAAGAAAGCAGAAGTCTTTTCATTCAAATTATGAAACTTTTAGACCATTTGGAGTTATGGATACACACGCATACATTCTCTCAGAGAGAGCTACTAGACATGGCCAACTTACAGGACAGCACAACTTTGGGAAAGAAAGCATTGGGTATAGTTTGTAGTTCAACACACCTGAGAAAGCACAAGTATTTTCTTTATAAGTATCGAACTTTCATTCCGAATGGAGTTACAGATACAAATGCATGCATTCTCTCAGAGAAAGCTCCTAGACACGGATGAATTTACAGGTTAGCACAACTTTGGGTAAGAAAGCACGGGACTAGTTTGTACTCAAACATGCCTAACAAAGCAGAAGTCTTTTCGTTATAAGTATGAAAATTTGGGGCCAAATGAAGTTACAGATACAAAAGCATACATTCTCTCAGAGAAAGCCACTAGACATGGCCCAATTTTCATGATAGCACATCTTTGGGAAACAAAGCACTGGGTATAGTTTGTGCTCTAACGCACTTAAGAAAGCAGATGTCTTTTCATTGTAAGTATGAAACTTAGGCCGAATGGAGGTACAGATACAAACACATACATTCCCTGAGAGAAGGAGGCAAGAAACGGGACAATTCACAGGATAGCACAACTTTGAGAAAGAAAGCAGTTTATTCAGTCTTTAACCAAATACACCTAAGAAAGCAGAGGCGTTTGCATTATAAGGATGAAACTTGTATGCCGAATGGACTTGTAGACACAAATGCATACATTCTCTCAGAAAAAGCTGCTGTACAGGACCCAATTTGCAGAATAGCACAACTTTCAGAAAGAAAGCAGTGGGTGTAGTTTTTAGTCAAAGAACATAAGAAAGCAGAAGTCTTTTCATTATAAGTATGCAGCTTTAGACTGAATGAAGTTACAGATACAAGCGGCTATATTCTCTCAGAGAAAACTGCTAGACATGGCCCAATTTACAGGATAGCACAACTTTGGCAAGGAAGGCAGTGGGTATTGTTTGTAGTTCAACACACCTGATAAAGCAGAAGTCTTTTCCTTATAAGTATCAAACTTTTATGCTGAATGGGCTTACCAATATGAACGCATACATTCCCTCTGAGAAAGCTACTAGACATGGCCAAATTTACAGGATAGCAAAATTTTGGGGAAAAAGCAGTAGGGATTGTTTGTAGTCAAACATAGCTAAGAAAGCAGAAGACTTTTCATTTTAAGCACAA